>MEHQ01003168.1:168308-221833 GCA_008828725.1 Saccharina japonica
CGCCCGGCCCTCGCGGCCGATCTCGCCGTCGCTCGGGTCGGCGAGCCGGGGGATCGACCGAGGAGCGCGCCCCCCGGCCTGCGCCCTCAGCCCGGGGCCCGTGGCCCGCGCGGGGCGCTCGCGAAGCCGAAAAAATAGAGTCGGTTTTACGGGGTACCCCGTCCCACTCGGCTCGAGCCGAGCAGGGCAACGTGAAACCCGGTCTCGGCGGCAGATTGTGTGAAAGGTGATTTTGCCGCGTCGGCATCACACACGAAAGAGGGCACGCCGACGTGCACATGAGCGCACGAATCTGCCGCATACAGACGACCGCATCGCATTCTGCACGCATGCAGCAACAGCAGCGACGGACAGCATCTCTGACGTTGTGCAGTCGTATGGTTATGACAGGGGGCACGAGCATGCTGCTGCATCAGGTGTGCTCCTACGAAACGAGCGGTCTCACCGCACCGAGTTTTTTTCCGTACCAATTTGTCCGAAAATATATGAAACGTTTCGTATTTTTTCAGATCCAAACGTTCGTAATATTTCCGAGCATATTGGCAAGTGTACAGTAGTCGTCGCAGGTACCAGGTATACCTGGTCCGTATCATGCGTCCTCTGCAACATATACAACCACAGCAGCAGCAGTACCATGCTCGTAGTGGTGTTATGCTACCGAGTGGTGCTGCTTCTTGCTCTCGCTCTGCTGTCATTGCGGCGGTATGGTCTGTTAGGTGGGGCATCGTGGTGCTGCTGAACATAATGATCGGCGCTTGACAAAAGAACGAGCTCACCTCATGGAGTCTGTATAATTTGTCCGGAAATGTAAGGAATGGTTTGGTGTATGTGTCAATATCCAGACGGTCGTTTGGTTGGAATGTACACGTGAGACGTATCAACGTATACCTGGTACTGTATACCAGGTAAAAGGTATGTTCTGCAGTACGTCCTCGAGTACGATATATCATACGTACCAGGCATGAAACAACAGCTAGCAGCCGCAATATGATACTCAAAGTGGGTACAACTACTGCAGAATGCTGCTGCTTCTTTCCGCTGCTTGCGGCTTGTGAGTACTCTTACTTCTGTTGTTGTGCGATCGATTGAAAGTTTGATCCCCACTTACGTACTGCTGTACTGCTGCAGCACATGGTGTGTGGGTGAGTTGGTGGGTGGGTGGGTGGGTGTTTGTGTGGGTGGGTTCGTACGTGGTTGAGTGCTGTCGTGTCTGCACTGTCCCTGGTTTGTTTTCTACGTATTCCCTTTGCCCGCCAGTGCAATACAGCAGCACTATGCTCCTCACCTACAGTAGTACGCACTACTGTTGTATTGCTGTACTGTTAAAGCACGTGATGTGTGGGTGGGTTGTTGGGTGGGTGGGTGGGTGGGTGGATGCTCTGTTGGGTGGGTTGGTACGCGGTTGAGTCCTGTCATGTCTGTGGATGGGGACTACTGCTGTGCTGCCCCCACTTTTTTCCCTACTTTTGTTAGGCCGCTATGATACAAGGGCTACGCATAGATGCCGGCGACCGGATAGGATTTTTTTCATAGTGGAACAACCTCTTGCACCTACAGTACGTACCCATCTGCCCCAAGATACGTACTGCTATTTGTTTTCGTCCGCTATATACCGGCCCCGCTCTGGCATACCACAATTATGCATTTTTATATGATGTACGAATACACCACATGAACCTTGTGTGTTTTTCACTTGGACGGCGGGAAACGTACGCTTTACTACGAGTAGAAGTATTTTAAGTAGCCTCAGCTGCTACTCGTAGCTGTACCGCTTTGCTGTGCGCTGAATGAAACAAAAGTGTGCTGCTACTACTGCTGAACGTTAACTGCCGTGTCACAGCAGTAGTTGGTGGTGCTGCTGCTTGCTGTAGGTACGTAGATACTTCAATTAGTAGCTCCGCTTGTGCTGCTGCTACTTGCTACACTGCCCGCTGCTACTGCTTTGTACTTGCTGTACTCCTTGCTGCTACTGTATACTAGGTACTGTATTTGCTGGACGATATGCGATTGTATTTTTTCTGCCGTTTGCTATTCGTATACGAGAACGACATACTGCTCGCTGTGGTACACACCGCCATATCTACCGAACAAAACATGTCACGAAAACAACTTGACATTTTCGCCGATCGTGATATTGTTTCGCAAACTATGAGAATAACAGGTTTTGGCGAACTCAAGAAAAATTGACCTCTCGGTTCGCGATAAAAATAACATGTTTTTTATGTGGTATAACGCCAATTTAATTACATATTTAAATATGCGTACGTTAGCAAAAACCGTTTTACTGCGATAATCGCTGAATGGTGATTATTCGTTTACCCCCCTTTCTACAATTACAGCTGGATGGCGATAGGGCTGTTTTTCCGTGGGACGTGCGAGCTTGCGTCACCCCGCGGGGAACACCCCACTCCCCGAAGGGGAGCCTTGTATGTATAGTTATGTTTGTGAAATTTTCGCACTATCGCAACTTTTCTCTCCGCGCGAGCGCTTTTCGGCAAAACGCTAAGTACCCCGACACGGGAGGCCCGGCCGGACACATTGGTCGAGGTTTGGGCTCGATCCGAGCTCTGTGGCTCGCGTGGCGGGCGCTCGAAGTTTTTTTCCCGCGGGAGTGGATAAGCCGGTTTCCCGGGTTTTCTGCATGAGGCCGTGTTTCGTACGTACGTGCCAGTAAATAACGATGTTCTGTTTTTAGATGTTGTCTGTTTTTGCTCATATGCACACAGGCCAGAAACATGTACCAGATACCAGTAGACAACAGACAACATGCACAGAGCACGGCGTTACAGCGTTGCCGCCAACACCAGTAGGGAACATCGTGCGTGAGTGGCACATCCATCTGGGCTGTACTGCTGCTGTAGGTAGTTGTTTTATCCAAGGCTGCTGTCCGTAGTCCGCCACCTGTCTTGCATAATTTGCTGTTGTGCTGTGTGTCTATGACATATCCAGGGTCACTTTGGACCGAAATGTAAGGGCCGTTTTTATTACGTGTGAGTACGGCAACTGTTATTATATTTCTGGTGTTGCGGGTTTTTGCCCCAAGCACACCACCAAACTTTTAGACATCAGATAACATGCAAAGAGAACACGAACAACACGTTGCAACCCCGCCCAGCAGCACAAGCAGCATCACAGGCAACATCACGCGCATGTGGCAGGTCCGTGCTGTACTGCTGTGGCTCCAGCAGCAGTAGTTGCTTTATCGGAGGCTATGATCCGTCATCGCTGATCGGTCATCTCTACCTCTCTCCTTCTGCTGCGCTGCTGCTGTGCATGTGTATGTGCGGTGTGTCACGCACTCACTGCTGTGGACACGCACGCCAGTATAAAACATATTTTGACCTTTGGTAATATGGTCAAATGAGTGCGATGCCCGGTTATTTGTTTGAAGTCGTCAGTTCGAGACTCTCGTTCATATGTATGTTTTTCCTTTTTAGTGGGGGATAGAACTTTGCTTGTTATTTGTCTGCGGGCCGAAAATGACTTGACCTTGGTATGCGGGGTGAAAAAGCGCACCGTGCATTGTTATCCCACCCACTGTTCGAAAGACGCCCGAGGTGACGAGACTCGAAATACATCCAGTATTTAGTGTGTAAGTGTATCCAGCGCCTTAGCCTATATCGACTGTGGATCTGCTGCACAGTTAGCAGCAGCACCACCAGCAAGCAGTGTGTTGTTGGACCTGTGGCAGCATGCATGTACTACGCAACAGCAGAGACCCCCAGCACTACGTACTGCGTTGTACTTTGTATTTAGTGTATTATTTTTCCCTGGGGTATTATTCCACTCCAGAGCTTTTTGAAGCCTTTCCTGTGACCACGGACTACCCCTTATAACAACAGATCACAGGGTCCGATAAAAAACACACACACAGTACAACAGTATTATAGTAGGACGCCACAGCAATACAGGGCGGACAAAACTACCGCACGCGCTTCATGCTGTTTTATTGCTCTGCACTGCTCGTGTGCTGTCTGTGGTGTCTGGGTTACGCACGTACATAATACAAACATAAAACAAACCAAAGTGAAAAATAAACAGTCATTTTCGGCCCTGACACAAAAAACAAGCCAATTTCGACCCTCCGCACCAAAACCAGGCCAATTTCGAACCCATCACAAAAACCAAGTCATGTTTAATCCCCCACATAAAACCATGATAATTTCGACCCTAACACTGAAATCGAGTCTATTTCGATCCCCTTCTAGAACCAAGTCAACTGTGGTGCCTCTCCACACAACAAAGACATACATAAACACACTGGCGAACATAATATAGTGTTTGGCGGAATCGTTAGGAAAATCTGTTAAAAATATGCCGTCAATAGTAAGGGTGCCACACTATTTCCAGGTCTTTTTATCCCCAAAAGTGCGCAGGTCATCTGATACAGTTCTAAAAAAGAGTATGCATGTACCCTGCATGTACGGTAATATGCAGATAATTCATAACCACGTCGTACTATGATGTAATATGCTTGCGTAGGATATCGAATTATGTACGAGTTTGGATTTCAATTCGTTCTTGCGCCACTCCCCTAGGCATGTCCCGGAGGGGAACCTTGTCCAAATGTAAAAATGGTGTTGACGGAGAGTACGTCGAATCGAGTTCACGTGCACGTATCGTTTGGAATCCACGCGAGTCCAGGTGTACAGTAGAAACATAGCGTGGGAACTGAAGGTCGGCTGGTAGGAGGCTGGCCGTAAAGGGAAGCTGTGAGTGACTATGTGGGGCAAACTCACCAAGACAGGCCGATCGTGGCGGGGGCTGTCACTGTGGGCCCCGTATTTTTTACATCGCCAACCCTTTCCGAATATATTGTCTTGGGGATAATCTATCTCGGACAGCTTCCAAGCCCATCGGCAAGACGTCGAAATACCGCTACCGACACAACTGTTAGTTTAGGTGGTATTCGCGGCTCACCATACCCATGGTAACTCAAGACAACTACGCCATGATGTTGCCGCCTTTTTGATTGAGGTGTGTGTCATATTTCCCAATCCATACCTGATACGGTAAAGACAGCCGTATTGGTTGTGAAGATCCTCACTTCAGAAACTCAATTCCTCACAAAAACACACATATTGGTTTTCAGAAAAGTCGATTGAAAGTGCAGCCTGATACATTCCTGATGCCTAGGTATATCACGAATATTGTCAAGAAAAAAATGATGTTATTTCAACGATATTGTGTTAAGCAGGTTGGTCACAGTCATACTTGAATCATCCAAAGAGTGTCTCCCTAGCGTGGTGCGCATTAAACACTCGGTTGTCTTTGTTTGCCCCGGATTCAGGAGTGTGGCGTGACTGGTCCGTTCAGCTTTCGGCGCGTTGAATTAATAAGGGTGTGGATTCAACGTGTGTACCAGCTTGTAGCTGGTGTGTACGCTGTAGGCTCGCTTGCTGATGACCAGTCAAGACACAACCTACATTGGAGGGTGAACGCTTAAGTCGCTGTTAGGCAAACTTGTATGAACGCTTCAATAGAAGAGAAGATAGTCCAGGCCAACAATGTTGATTAATGTATGTGCTCAAACGCGAGGCTGATGATGATCAAAAGAATATTGAGAGGGTGGGCGTGCAAACCTTTGGGCGCCTCCTGCTCCCTTGATGATCTTGAGGATCACGAACAGCAACATACACAACGATCTTGAATCGCAAACATCAACACGCCTTTGCTACGATAGCTTGCGCCAGAGGACGCAACAACAATCGGGACTGATCTTGTACGCAGTCTCTATACGTACGGTAATACCTGCTGCACCACACAGAGCAACCAAATCACATACGACAGCCTATCAATCATTCCGCATCATGTTTACTTGAAGGAATGTTGTTGCACACGTGGATACTGAGCAACTAAACCACTTACGATTTAGTACGGTAGACACCAGGTACGACACTGGATAACTTGTCCTGCATACCTTCACTGGCTTGATTGATAATGAACTCTGACTGGCCACTACTCGATACTTCGAGCATCCAACTCTTGAGCACAATAAACTATGCATACTACTGATTATTACTCCGTGTTATCAAGTGACGACAAAATGTGACTTGCGAACAAGGATAAGATCCAATATATATATAAAACAGTTGCGATTTTGGGCCGCCCGAAGGTACTGTGAATGTTTTCCCTTTCCATGGCGATCAGGGTCGAAGTGTCTGTGTTCGCATCCATGGTGACCCTTGACCCTCTCGTGCCAGGGGGGGTCTCTGCAATCGCCCGTGTGCCTTGATGGGGGCAGTGCTGACTTTCCGTCTGTGCATTGGTGTGTCCGCGATGCACCAACAGAATACCGCCACAAGGCATGTGTGCGCTACCAGTTTATTCGAGCTGCCTTACGATCTGCATGGGTGATACGATTGTATCCAAACAACGAACGTGTATTTCACATACCAGTTGACATACCAGTACCAAACTCTAACACGAAAACAAGCACACCGGTTCACGGGAAGTATCTTGCAGCCTCGGATGTATCGTAACACATGCCCGTCGCCTTGACGTCGAGAGTGCTTCACCTGATTCCGCCATCCACGGCGCTTGCTCTCTGTATGGTGGACGGCAGCGCTATTCGGAGTCAATTATGAACTTCCAGTTCTTGTTACATGTCGCAGTACAGTCGATGTATTCGCTGGCTGGACTAACAACACACGCCAGCCTTCCCCACGCTTCCAGAAAACGATGACGAGCGAGATAACTCGAATAATGTCCAAAGCGTCAGGTGTGGGGGCTCGGCAATATTCGTCAATACTTTATTGTCCTCGGTACCACGTACGTACACGCCGGCTCTCGTTGTGTGGGCTCTAAGTGCAACATCAACCGCGTGTAGGCTACAAGTTGTTGGGCGCCCCGTATCCCGATGTGGTCAAATGATGAATATTCTTTTGTCGGTTATATTGAATCAAGGGAAACGTCTGCATCGTCGGTGCAAATAGCAACCTGCTTCCACACACAGCGTACTTGGCCACTCGATTGGACCCAGTGTCTCGAGAAACTCCTCATCGAGCTCCAGCACCTTGAGAGACGTCGGCCAAACCACTTCCTTGATATCCTGGTGAAAGTCTCTTCCGAAGCGCAGCACTTGAAGAAGCGGTGGCCACTCCACGTCCATAATCGACTGGTCAAAGTCTTTATCGAGCTCGATTACAACAAGGGATTGCGGCCAAACAACTTTTACCAGGGGTTGGTTGAACCGGTGCCCGAACGACAGCTTCCTCAACAGGGGCGGCCAACGCACTGCGTGAACGGGTTGATTAAATGCTTGACCGAGCGAAAGTGCCGTGAGGGAGGCTGGCCACATGACACCTTTAATCGAGTGGTTGAAGCTGAATCCGAGGTGCAGCACCTGAAGTGTGGGCGGAAATATCCCCTTGGCGTTGATACGATAGTTGAACTTGATTCCGAGTGCGAGCTCGCGCAGCGATAGAGGCAGCGTACCGCCACCAATCCGGTGGTTTAGGCAGCACCCGAGTTTCAGCTTCTCCAAGTCTTCCGGCAACGTTGTTACGTCCACCGGGTGGCTAAACCGCTCTCCGAAGTCCAGGCTGCGCAGAGATGCCGGCCAATTGACTTTGGCTATCGGCTGATTGAAGAAGGTGCCAAGTTCAATGTGTTCCAGGTAAAGGGGCCATTCCACCTCTTCAATTGGTTGGTCGAACTTGTACGACAAAACCAGGAACCTCAAATTCGCCGGCCAAGCAACCCCTTCAACACTACAGTTGAAAGCATAACAGAACGTGAGTGACTGCAAAGCGGCCGGCCACGCCACACGGTCGATTGGGAAGTTAAAGCCACCCAACTTTAACTTCTGCAGATGGGCAGGCCAAACGACGCCGTTGATCGGTTGGTTGAAACCGTACCCGAACCTTAGTTTCAGCAAGGATGCAGGCCAAACAACATCGTCAATGGGATGGTCAAATTCAAGGCCAAACTTCAATTTGAGCAAAGAGGCCGGCCAAAGCACACCGGAGATCGGTTGGTTGAACGTAGCCCCGAACTCGAGTCTAATCAAAGAGGCGGGCCAAACGATTTCGGCAATCGGCTGGTTGAACGTTTCCCCGAACGTCAGTCTCAGTAAAGAGGCAGGCCAGATGACACCCGTAATCGGTTGATTGAAGCGACGCCCGAATCTGAGTTCCAGCAAAGAGTCGGGCCAAACTATCGTGTCCACCATCCTGTAAAGCGCGTCACCGAATGGATAGTCTCTTCCAGAATATCGCTTCGGAAACTCTTCAAGCGTCAATTGCCGAAGTGAGGCCGGCCACGATACGAGGCGCATCATGCTCCTCAATTTCTCCCTGCCCGCATCGGAGATGAGGGCCCACGGCTCGTTTTTCTCCTCTAGTGCAAATATCTCTGGCACCCAATCCTCAACACCCACCTGCTGGATATACGGTAAGTGGATCCAGCTGAGCGTCTCCTGAGCAAAACGTCCAGGCAAGAGATGTGGCGAACATGTAGTGGTCGGCACCTCGTCAAACATGTACGCGGACTTACCCCAACTTGTTTCGTTGAGGATGAAAACTTTCATCGATTCCACTCCCCTCAGGAGGGCTGATTCCATGAGCTTTGACACTAGCATGTCAGCTGGTACGAACCAATCCACGCTCGCCGCTTGTAGGGGAGGTAGTCGGCGCCTTTGTTCTTTACCGAGGGTCTCAATGAAGGGGTCGTCTTCGCCCCAGATACTGAGTGGTGTCCATTTGTTGATGGCAACTCTCAACGTGCGCATACCTCGGCAAATGCTGCATGTGTGAAACGAAACTAGTTGTAGCTCCCTCGTGCCCACGTACCACTTTCCAATATACGCCTGTTGGAAAGCGACTTGGAAGATTGTAAGCCAGCGGTTGCTGCCTGGGCAGAATAAACGCGATTAAGGAAAGACGAAAAACACGATATAAGTACAAAATATTTTGCCTCAGCTCCATTTCAATAGACAATATAAGCTAGTTACCCGTTTATACAGCGCCATATTAAGAATAAATAGTAGTAGAAGCGATATTAGAAGGGGAAGCAGTGCAGTGGTAGGTCCTCTGCACGTACAGCCAACATGCAGTCATACGTGTCCGGGTACAGATATTCAGTATGCAGCAACATACAGTGTGCCACGAGTAAATTCGGTGTCTGAAGAGTATGTAAACGCACATAATCGTACAAACATCTGTAAACAACATATTAATTGGCGGCCAACTCCGAATGTTCCTCTGCCCCGCTTGGACGAAGCGCCAACACAGTCGGGGGTGCCTTTCAAGTTCGCGTTTGCTGTCGAGGGTAGCGTGTAGGGTGTTTCTGCGCGTACACAGAATGCCATGATAATAAGGTATTTCGAATTAAGTCCCAACTTTTCTTAGCCCTCCTCATATAACTACCGGGTAGACTTTCCTCCGTTCCGCGGCGTTCCCATTCAAAATATTCATTGTCTCACAATTCACAATATGTTCGCTGGTACGGTACATCAAATGGGGACTGAATAGCCGACGCCGGAGCAACACCAGGAACAGCTTATACTAATTCGCTGTGGATAAATAATCATGACGGTGACATGTCACTTGATATAAACGCAAGCACATCGCCAGAGAAAATGGAGGCCAACGTAGGGTCTCGGTTGAACCAGCTTAATTGTCGGCCGGCGTTCGGCTATCTGCACAACGAGTTATATGTACAGTACTATCCGACGATAGCACACGGTTGAGCAGCGTTGCTTTGAAATACTCATGGTTCCCTCGTATTCGCGAACGCTTGGCTGCACTAACTCTAGCGTGGCATGCTCCACTGCTGGGTATCGCCCGCTGTCTGGCAAACCTAACTGGGTCGAGCACATGATGGATAGTTTCAACGAAGCATTGCACGGTAAGGGTGCATCAGCTATTTTTGTTTATGAGGCTTCTCACCTGAAAACGGGTTTAAGCAATAGTTAACGCTAGACCCGACGAGCAAATCCCGTGGCTTTGATATAAATCCACAAGAAAACACAAAGCGATGTTGGGTAGATCCTCAGTTGAGAAACACCATCATTCGAAATTATTGCCCCAGAAGGCATATGCCTTATTGGGTAGCTCCTCGGTTCAGAAGCCCCACCAGTCAGACATATTGCGTCACAAGGCCAAAGCGTAGTCCCTTTATCGTGGTACGCGTCCCACCCCGTAGGAGACCCATGCTAAGGTAGAGGTGCACATAAATATGTCATGAGGTTCCTGGCTTGAGGAACTATATACTAATAGCAAGTCATTAAAATACAGATTTCGATAAAATCGAAAGCGCAACCCGATAAAACAAACCTCATGGCCTATGTATACAACAACAAGATATTGCAAAAGAGTAACGGCGTTCCGACGATCTTGAGCTAAGGATCCCCGCCATTTAAAAACTGTTTTGGCCAAACGTGCTACGTCTGTCGTAGCACGCGTGAGGGTGTCACATGGATTTTGCCACTCCACAGCGTTTACACCCCACAGTATACCCCATGAGACGTATGTTTTTCAAGGGTATACATACGCAATAGGACATATAATATTTGCATGATACACAATGTTCCGTGGATTGTCCCTCGAGAAACTCCGTGGAGGATTCCCAGCAATGTCCGATTGATATACGGTAGCCAATTGGCGCTGAAGCCTACACGGTGGCTGGTAACACGGCAACGACGGGGGACCACTCTGTACATTAAATGCATCGGCGGACAGACAGCAGTGCTACTACTTCGTATACTGCTGACCTGATTTCGGTAGGCGTTGTACCTGGTATAGAGTGTTGGGTTTTCGCTCCCTGGGGAAGAACTGAAACATAGCACCGCGACCGGAATAGGGAAGAGACTACAGACAGTGTGCCAAGACTCCAGGCTCGAACATTTAGCAGGGACGGAGCCCTATGACATATGTTCCCGGGCCTGTGGCGGTGGGTCAGCCCGTGGTTGAGCTGGGCTGGGCTAGGCTAGGTCGGCCAGCCATGAATGTCCCTGCAACTTTCGGGGATGTCCTATAATTTCCCTACTCGCCTGTTTCACGAATTGTCCACATGTGGTTCCGTCCGGGCGGAGCAAGGGACCACATGCATACCGCTG
Organism: Saccharina japonica; assembly: GCA_008828725.1. NCBI lineage: Eukaryota > Phaeophyceae > Laminariales > Laminariaceae > Saccharina > Saccharina japonica. Next base: position 179,368 of record MEHQ01003168.1, read on the forward strand.
CCTTCGTTATCCAGCCTGTCCTCTGAACATCGAAAATTCCGCTAAGACTTTGATCAGGCATTTGAACAAGACAAAAAACAAGAATGGACGTTTGTTCTCGCCGGAAACAGCAGACCCGCACAGACGACTGACCAGCACGCCAACGCGGTTGCCAACGCATAAGGTAGACATCATAAAAACAGGCACGGCCCGAGTCGATCCCCGGAAACACGTTGCCCGCCTCAGGCAGGGCGGGACGGCCTATATTGAGTCCCCGACTCACAGGTCGCGGACCGAAATGGCCCCTTAACGTTCGGGGCGACGCACTGCGACCGGGCTCGGACTATCACAGGCTCAAACTGCCCGGGCTCGGTCAGGGACGGTGCATCAAGGTTTCATACGTTTCGGCCTGGGCCGGCCCAGCCTGAGCAAGTAACCATGTCAAGCCCAGAATATGAGTTCCATACGTATGTTTTGTGCTTATTTTTGCCCCTGGAGATTGATATTATTCTTGGTTTTGATGGCATGGCCTGGCATGGGCCACCGTGACATTGTCATTGTTCTTGGTTTTGATAGGATGGCATGCCATGGGCCACCGTGGCATTGCCATGGACCACCATGGTAATGCCACGGCATTGCATTGCAATGTCTGTAAAGGCAAAGGCAATGCCATGTATGATGGCACGCCAGGGCAGCTCATGACATTACTAGCGCAACCCACCAGGGCAACACACCATGATAATGATGCGGCGAGACGGAGTATTGGTACTGCTTACGGCGGCATCACGGGGTTTATTGGAATTGCCATGGGGCAGTGCGGCATTGCTTCGGAGGCCCATGAACTATATTATCCTCAATCAGATTCTCCCTGACAGGCTCTGGCTCTGCCATGGTCTCTAATGGGGAGCCATGTCACTGGTATAAACTTTGCTGGCAAGCCAAGGCATTGCCATGAACCTCCATTGCACGCCATGACTTGCCATTGATCTGTCATGGTGTACCCTAATATTCTCCACGACCAACCATGAGTCTGACATGGGTCTGCTATGGCGTATCATGGAGATCCATGGCACTGCCGCGGCATTATTGTGAACTTCCATGTATCTGTCATGGCGTACCATGGACATATCCACGACCTGCCATGACTCTGTCGTGTTTATGCCATTGCGTTATATGAAGGCCCATAGCATTACCATGGCATTACCGTGAACTGCTGTGGGTCTCGCATGACGTACAACGGGGACGCACTACAATTCCATGGTCTTTCCCCGACCTCCATGGTGCGGTAAGGACGTACCACAGACGCCGATGGCATTATCTTGACCTTGCCGTGAACTACCATCGTACGCCATGATTGCCCTGTCACTTCTCACAGCGTATGTCATGCCGTTCCGTGAATGTCCATAGAATTGTCAAGACAGTGCCATGAACATCCACGGTACGCCGTAATATGCCGTGTATGGGTCACAGCGTACCATGCTTTATCCGCGACCCGACAAGCGTTAGTCATGTTGCACCATGACGGCCTATGCCATTGACGCCATGGGTCTGTCATGGCGTACCATCAACTTCTCCATGGCATCCCATGAGTCAATTATGGCGTACATTGAAGGTCTGTGCGCGTGTCATGTTAGTAACATGGTGGTGGCATGGCCTGTCAGACATAACATGGTATTGCAGCAAATTGTTGAGTTGCAAGCGAACATTTCCGTGGGCCTTTGCAGACGGGGGCTAAGATCGGAGGGTCGTTATTGATATTGAAAATGTGCAGTGGATGAGAGCCACTCCCAGGGGACTGTCCTATTTCATAAGAGTACAAATATTATGTTGCCTTAGGTATGTGGGGGGGGGGNTATGGGCGCGGTACCAGCCGAATAGCAATGGACATTTAGTGGCGTCATATTTTTCATGGTTGGGCCACTGAACAGCCGACATCCCGGTGCCAAGGCTATACTAAAAAACACCGCCACCCCCGGTATTTCGGTCGAGGGTGTGACGGTACCCGGGGAATATGTGAGTGAGGCTACTGAACTTTCAGAAGTTTCGGGTATGAGCGGTGTTTAACACGTATCGATTTCACACAAGTATCGGGCATCAGTACCGAGTTCATAACGAACTTACCGAAGTTTCGCATACCGGTATCTAGACAATACTGCATTTACCGAAGTGTCGCGTACAGACATCGAGAATATACCGAAGTTCAGAAGGTACCGAGGTGTCAGGTAAAGGTGCCGAGGCCGTACCAAAGTATTAACCGTACGCCACATATTACGATCAAGGTCGTCCCGGTACCGGGGGCATGTTGGCGGGGACGTGCCGAGTTCAGCCAAGTTTCGAGTACCGCGATTGAGTTCGTACTGGAGGTTACCGGAGGGTTCGGTAGGGTATAGAGGTCGTATCAAACGCTCCAGTCAGCAAGATTTGGTAGGGTCTCTATAGAAAATATACCGCAGGTATACTTTACGTAGTACATACCGTGCCGAACGTCTTCTCGCATTATACGGTGTGTTGTACTCAATGCAACCAGTATACACAGTGTCCGTCCAAAGGTGCCACCCTAATCGGAGAGAGACAGAGTGCAAATAGTGTTTCGACAAACTGTAAAGACAGATGTAACCAAAAGCATACTGGTGCCGTAGTAAATTACACAGGCAAGCGAATAAGGTTGCACCGTACTAGGTGCGAAAACGTAAAACTAAACCCCCCCCCCCCCCCCCCCCCCCCCCCCCCCCCCCCCCCCCCCCCCCCCCCCGTAGCACCGGCGCAGTGTCGGCTCAAACCCCGACGCTGTGCGTTCGTTACTTACCCAACTACCGTTCGGAGCCTCCGTACCCTCGACGACTGTTGTGTTGTGTCTATAACAGTAGTGCGTGACGGGTTGGGCATGCGGGCGCTGCGTCAATCCTGGCTTCTGAAATAGGTCAAGCCCCACATAGAGGTTGAACATGTGCAAGACTGCCGCCGTATGGGCGCGGTACCAGCCGAATAGCAATGGACATTTAGTGGCGTCATATTTTTCATGGTTGGGCCACTGAACAGCCGACATCCCGGTGCCAAGGCTATACTAAAAAACACCGCCACCCCCGGTATTTCGGTCGAGGGTGTGACGGTACCCGGGGAATATGTGAGTGAGGCTACTGAACTTTCAGAAGTTTCGGGTATGAGCGGTGTTTAACACGTATCGATTTCACACAAGTATCGGGCATCAGTACCGAGTTCATAACGAACTTACCGAAGTTTCGCATACCGGTATCTAGACAATACTGCATTTACCGAAGTGTCGCGTACAGACATCGAGAATATACCGAAGTTCAGAAGGTACCGAGGTGTCAGGTAAAGGTGCCGAGGCCGTACCAAAGTATTAACCGTACGCCACATATTACGATCAAGGTCGTCCCGGTACCGGGGGCATGTTGGCGGGGACGTGCCGAGTTCAGCCAAGTTTCGAGTACCGCGATTGAGTTCGTACTGGAGGTTACCGGAGGGTTCGGTAGGGTATAGAGGTCGTATCAAACGCTCCAGTCAGCAAGATTTGGTAGGGTCTCTATAGAAAATATACCGCAGGTATACTTTACGTAGTACATACCGTGCCGAACGTCTTCTCGCATTATACGGTGTGTTGTACTCAATGCAACCAGTATACACAGTGTCCGTCCAAAGGTGCCACCCTAATCGGAGAGAGACAGAGTGCAAATAGTGTTTCGACAAACTGTAAAGACAGATGTAACCAAAAGCATACTGGTGCCGTAGTAAATTACACAGGCAAGCGAATAAGGTTGCACCGTACTAGGTGCGAAAACGTAAAACTAAACCCCCCCCCCCCCCCCCCCCCCCCCCCCCCCCCCCCCCCCCCCCCCCCCCGAGGGGTTTAGTTTTACGTTTTCGCACCTAGTACTTTGCAACCTTATTCGCCTGCCTTTGTCATTTACTACGGCACCAGTATGCTTCTGGTTACATCTGTCTTTACAGTCTGCCGAACACTATTTGCACTTTGTCTCTCTCCGATTAGGATGGCAACTTTGGACGGACACTGTGTATACTGGTTGCATTGAGTACAACACACCGTATAGTGCGAGAAGACGTTCGGTAGGGTATGTACTAAAGTATACCTACAGTATATTGTCTATAGAGACCCTACCGAACCTTGCTGACTGGAGCGTTTGATACGACCTCTATACCCTATCGAACCCTCCGGTAACCTCCAGTACGAACTCAATCGCGGTACTCGAAACTTGACTGAACTCGGCACGTCCCCGCCCACATGCCCCCGGTACCGGGACGACCTTGATCGTAATATGTGGCGTACGGTTAATACTTGGTACGGGCTCGGCACCTTTACCTGACACCTCGGTACGTTCTGAACTTCGGTATATTCTCGATGTCTGTACGCGACACTTCGGTAAATGCAGTCTTGTCTAGATACCGGTATCCGAAACTTCGGTAAGTTCGTTAAGAACTCGGTACCGATGCCCGATAATTGTGTGAAATCGATATGTGTTTAACACCGCTCATACCCGAAACTTCTGAAAGTTCAGTAGGCTCACTCACATATTCCCCGGGTACCGTCACACACTCGACCGAAATACCGGAGGTGGCGGTGTTTTTTAGTATAGCCTTGGCACCGGGATGTCGGCTGTTCAGTGGCCCAACCATGAAACATATGACGCCATGAAATATCCATTGCTACTATTCGGCTGGTACCGCGCTCATACGGCGGCAGTCTTGCACATGTTCAACCTCTATGGGGGGCCTGACCTATTTCAGAAGCCAGGATTGACGCAGCGCCCCCATGCCCAACCCGTCACGCACTACTGTTATAGACACAACACAACAGTCGTCGAGGGTACGGAGGCTCGGAACGGTAGTTGGGTAAGTAACGAACGCGCGGCGTCGGGGTTTGAGCCGATACTGCGCCGGTGCCACGGCTTACGCGCTGCGCGCAAATTTGGTGTCTTGCACCAACATCGATCACTCGTAGGGTTGTAGTAGTAGTAGTTGTAGTAGTAGTAGTAGTAGTAGTAGTAGTAGTAGTAGTAGTAGTAGTAGTAGTAGTAGTAGTAGTAGNCTAGTACGGTGCAACCTTATTCGCTTGCCTGTGTAATTTACTACGGCACCAGTATGCTTTTGGTTACATCTGTCTTTACAGTTTGTCGAAACACTATTTGCACTCTGTCTCTCTCCGATTAGGGTGGCACCTTTGGACGGACACTGTGTATACTGGTTGCATTGAGTACAACACACCGTATAATGCGAGAAGACGTTCGGCACGGTATGTACTACGTAAAGTATACCTGCGGTATATTTTCTATAGAGACCCTACCAAATCTTGCTGACTGGAGCGTTTGATACGACCTCTATACCCTACCGAACCCTCCGGTAACCTCCAGTACGAACTCAATCGCGGTACTCGAAACTTGGCTGAACTCGGCACGTCCCCGCCAACATGCCCCCGGTACCGGGACGACCTTGATCGTAATATGTGGCGTACGGTTAATACTTTGGTACGGCCTCGGCACCTTTACCTGACACCTCGGTACCTTCTGAACTTCGGTATATTCTCGATGTCTGTACGCGACACTTCGGTAAATGCAGTATTGTCTAGATACCGGTATGCGAAACTTCGGTAAGTTCGTTATGAACTCGGTACTGATGCCCGATACTTGTGTGAAATCGATACGTGTTAAACACCGCTCATACCCGAAACTTCTGAAAGTTCAGTAGCCTCACTCACATATTCCCCGGGTACCGTCACACCCTCGACCGAAATACCGGGGGTGGCGGTGTTTTTTAGTATAGCCTTGGCACCGGGATGTCGGCTGTTCAGTGGCCCAACCATGAAAAATATGACGCCACTAAATGTCCATTGCTATTCGGCTGGTACCGCGCCCATACGGCGGCAGTCTTGCACATGTTCAACCTCTATGTGGGGCTTGACCTATTTCAGAAGCCAGGATTGACGCAGCGCCCGCATGCCCAACCCGTCACGCACTACTGTTATAGACACAACACAACAGTCGTCGAGGGTACGGAGGCTCCGAACGGTAGTTGGGTAAGTAACGAACGCACAGCGTCGGGGTTTGAGCCGACACTGCGCCGGTGCTACGGCTTACGCAATGCGCAAAAAAATTGGTGTCTTGCACAACCATCGATTACTCGTAGGGTTGCAGTAGTAGTAGTAGTAGTAGTAGTAGTAGTAGTAGTAGGAAAGGTAGTAGAAGTTGTAGTATTATTAATAGCACTGGGAGTACCACTAGTAAACGTTGTACAAGGGTAGAAGGAGAAGAGGAGTAGTCGTATCCTACATCCTTCGAACCCCGCTTGAGCGCGACAGCTCGCATGCATCCCTGCTGAGTACATTTGTACTCCAACACTGCTGTATGTAGCAAAAACATTCAATATGCTTGGCGAGGTCGCCAAGATACGTAGCCAAGATATACACGCCAAGTTTCCAAGTTGGCGTGCAGAGTGGGCTCCAAGCGCAGCACTGCGTGATTGTCACACACGTGTACTATGCCCTCAGTATATGACGAACCAGAAGCTGCTGTGATATTCGGATATTGCTGGTGCTGCTAACTGCTGCTGTTGGTAACCGTCCTGTCTCTCGCTACTTTTTTGGGAGGCGCCGACGCCGCTACAGTTTACGCTGCGGTTGCCTCCTCCTCCTCCTGGTCGCTGTTCCTATCTAAAACCGAAGTTCGTAAGTCCTGCGTGTTTGTATTTGTACATCTCAAAAGCATATTGTTTCGATACGGCCTCCATTCCTTCACCTTGGCAACTACTTGATCTGAGATTTTTATGGCATCCCATGGCATTGCTATGCTAATTTTGCCATTTATAATTGCACACCATGACGGCCCGTAGCATTGACACCGCACTGTTATCGAACCTCATCACGGCAACACGCCATGACGATGCCCGTATGCCGATGCCACGGCACCGGCCACGGCATACACCATGACACCGTCATAATTGAATACAATATCTACATATATGTAGATATTCAAGTTTCTCGTGGCATGTCATGGGGTTATCACGGCATTGCTATACGCCACCATGGCAATCCCATGAATCTTCATAGCACGCCATGGCATGCCCATGAAATGTCATGGCACGTCTTATCATCGTCATGAACCTTCACAGCCGATCGCCCCGGTGGTGTAACTGGTAGCCACGGAGCCTTTTGGGCCGGATGTCGAGGGTTCAATCCTCCCCCATGGAGGTTTTTATGCAAGTGACACCGACTGTCGAGAGCGCATATTATAGCGTGGGTAAGCAAAATTCGACGAGAGGTGACGAGGGAACAAGGTGCTGAAATCTTCTCGCGATAAAAATGCAAGGCAAGAACCGTAGTGGGGGAGGAGGGAGAAGAGCCTCGCCATGGCCTTACCTCGAACTTGCAGGACACGCCATTGTATTGCAATTAACCTCCTTGAGTTGCTGCGGCGTTACAATGGGTCATCATCACAACGCCACCACATGTCATGGCAACTCCATGGCAACGCATGACATTCCCATGGAGTGCCGTGGTAATGGCATGTAAATATCACCGCTTTGCTGTGGGTGTCAGCCATGGATTGTCGAGGGAAGGTCATAACATGCCATGGCAGGCATGATCTTGGCAATTGTGTAGCCTGTTATCGCAACACAATGGGTTGTCACGGCACTGCCATGGTAGGCCATGCATACACCATGGTAATGCCATGGCTTTACCGTTGAATCGCCCTGAATGGGCCTTTCCATGGCACCATGGAATAATCACTGACCTTTCCATGATAATCCCATTGGCCAATACCACGGCGCAATGCCATACCTGGTAGTTTATTACATGGAATGCTATATAATATCATGCCGTGAAGCCCAATGGCAGTGCCATGGATACCCATGGCACCTCCATTGCATTGCCATGACGCGCCATGAAAAAGGCAACTAATGTACATCCACCAAAACTATCGTGTCACCCCTAATATGTTGCGCGGAAAGGGAGATACGTGGAGCAGCCGTTGCGTCGCACATGGGATATCCAGGAGTCTACGGTTGTGAAGTACTTATACTGGACCATTACGGTATGTATACCGAAGTAGGTTTGAGCAAAGCAATTCGATTTACCTGTTCCAGTTGAAGTTTGAATAGTTTCGCTAATCAAGTAATCTATTTGTTCGCACCTACCGTAAACTGTTATCAACATGACACACCCCCTATATGCGACGGATTTCGATGACGTCTTTCTCCAAAACATTTCGTGGAGGGACCATGGGACACGCAGCGAAAACGATGGATTTGTGAATGTTTCGTATCAGTGGTAGAGAGACTTCGCTCGGTTATTCGCACCTTCTCCGCTAGGGAAAACAAATCCGCTTGCAGGTTTGTGCCAGACGGCATTATCTTGCGTGCTTTATGGTGCTCTCTGTTAGAAATGTGCTGGTACGGTATACCAAGGTAGCTGTACTGTTGCACATACATACGGCCGAAGGTTTGACCGGGACGCCTTCATGCTAAACGTGGCGGCAGAGGGGGCACACATTTTCTCGTTTGAATATCTCCTTGGGGGTTTTGACGGGAGGGTTACTCAAACCCGGATTGCTGCTGAGGTACAGTAGTGGGGGCACTGAAACCACAGACCTCAACGCAAGCAAATTCAATCCCAACGTACAGCACGAGATCAATACCGTAGGCGTACTGCTGCGCGCTCCCCCGATCGCCAGTCGATATAATAGAAGATCACTCTACGTGTGTGCTCGTACCTCACAGGGCCCCGATCGGTACAGCAGTTGCGCCCCAACCAAGGGACAGCTGCAGTAGCGGCATGTGCAACGGTGGTGGTCTGTTTTCTGGAGTATACAATATCTGTAGTACAAACTGGGTGCAGTTGTTCGGCAAGTTCGGGGTGCTAGAGCTGGTTACGAGGCTCGTTTCGCCGCCGTACTGGCCCCTCTCATAAGAAACACGAAATATTACTAAGGTTCACGTGCTAATCATAGCCGGCCAAATGCACTTTTTATCTCATGCTGCCAAGCCGCCTGGTGGCTGTGGAAGCTTTGAGCCCTTGCCAGACAGGGGAAGAGTTCGACGATTTCAAAGATCAAGCAGCACGCAGGCTGAGCACCGTCAGCATACGATGTACGAAGCATAGACTCAAGTGTTCGAGGGCTCCTTGCTTATGGGAGGACCGGTAATATGTCGCACTTCGTCGTATAGAAGGTTGGAGACACGTAGGCCCGGTGTGTGGTTCTGAGCAAGACTACACTCCTCCCTGCGAAGGCCTGGCGGCGCACGGTCATTCCGGACTGCTTATTGCGAAAAGCGCGTGCATTATTCTCTGGAAATCGTGCAGTGGCGATCTACACATGGAAGCTGCTCCCACCTTCCTCACTATGTGGATCGCCAGCGGCCAGTGCAGGCGTAGGGCCGTCAGTAGCGCTAGCCAAACTTAGTCCACTCAACGCGAGTTCCTCCATTTTTTTTTTTTTTTTTTCCCCCCCTTTACTTATTTTCGCACTTCCGTTTTTTTCCCTCCCTCGTCGTAACTCAGATCCGGGGTCACAAAGTAGGCTCCTCTCCCTCCTCCCCCACTACGGTTCTTGCCTTGATTTTTTATCGCGCAGAGGGTTCAGCATTCCCAACGCTCGTCGATTTTCATCGAATTTTGCTAACTCACGCTCTCGCGCTTTCAGCTAGTCAAGATTGTTCGCGAGAAAAAGTCCCTACGGGCATGCACACGGGGGGGCTCGAACTCGTGACCTTGACGCTAACAAGTTTCGTGGTTACCTGCTAGCCCACCGGGGCGACCGGCTACTGTACTGCTTTTGCTGTCAAAAACAGCACACCAGTTTTTGGTTTCCCGATCGATGCAAAAGCAGTGCTGCCGAACAAAGCCCTCCCTGACACCTCCTGCCCGCAATTCCGAGGGTAGTGCCTCTGGGCACTGCTGGTGCTGCTGCTGCTGGTTCTGCTTCACCTGGTGCTGAATCTTGGTGCTGGGTGGTGCGTGGAGTGTTGGCCTCTGCTGTCCAGCAGCCGATGTTCGTGATATCCGGGACGCCTGATCACACAACAAGTGGAGCACGGGTAGGTGTGGGTAGGCGTGTGCTCTTCAGCGGATATACCGTATATAACAAAGTAGGATTGTGATTTTTTTGCCCGGCGGCGCGTTTTCGTGCTCGGCCCTCGCGGCCGATCTCGCCGCCGCTCGGGTCGGCGGCCGGGGGATCGACCGGGGAGCGCGCCCCCCGGGCCTCGCCCTCGCCCGGGGCCCGTGGCCCACGCGGGGCGCTCGCGAAGCCGAAAAAATAGAGTCGGTTTTACGGGGTACCCCGTCCCACTCGGTGGAGCCGAGCAGGGCAACGTGAAACCCGGTCTCGGCGGCAGATTTTGAAAAAAGAAAAAAGGTGATTTTGCCGCGTCGGCATCAACACAAAGAAGGGCACACCGACGTGCACATCGAGCGGCATCGAACATCTATCTGCACGCATGCAGCAACAGCAGCGACGCGACAGCATCCCTGACGTTGCGCAGTCGTATGGTTATGACAGGGGGCCACGAGCATGCTGCGCCATCAGGGGTGTGCGTACTACGAAACGAGCGCGTCTCACCAGCCACGAGTTTTTTTTCCGTACCAATTGTCGAAAATATATGAAACTTTCGTATTTTAGTTTTCAGCATCAAATCAACGTTCGTAATATTTTCGAGCGCATATTGGCAATGTACAGTAGTACGCTCGACAGTACCAGGCTATACCTGGTCCCGATCATGCCGTCCTCTGCAACAATACAACCACAGCCAGCAGCAGTGCCATGCTCGTAGTGGTGTTATGCTACCGAGTGTGCTGCTTCTTGCTCTTCGCTCTGCTGTATTGCGGCGGTATGGTCTGTTAGGTTGGGGCCATCGTGGTGCTGCTGAACATAATGATCGCGCCTGAGCAAAAGAACGAGCTCACCTCATGGAGTCTGTTATAATTTGTCCTGGAAATGTAAGACATGGTTTGGTGATGATGTCAATATCCAGACGGTCGTTGGTTGGTATGTACACGTGCAGGAGTATCAACCGTATACTGCGTTTACTGCTATACCAGGTAAAAGGTATGTTCTTGCAGTACGTCCTCGAGTACGATACTATCATACGTACCAGCATGAAACAAGCAGCTAGCTAGCCCAATATGATAACTCAAAGTGGTTACAACTATCTGCCCAGAATGCTGCTGTCTTTCTTTCGCTGGCTTGCGGCTTGTCGAGACTCTTACTTCTAGTTGTTGTCGATCGATTGAAGAGTTTTGATCCCACTTTAACGTACTGCTGTACTGCTGCATGCACATGGTGTGTGGGTGAGTTGGGGGTGGCCGGTGTGCCGTCTGGTGTGGGTGGTTTGGTCCTGGTGGGTTCGTACGGTTGGTGAGTGCTGTTCCGTGTCTTGCACTGTCCCTTGGTTTGTTTTTCTTACGTTATTCCCTTTGCCGCACCAGTACAATACAGCAGCACTATGCTTCCTCACCTAACAGTAGTACGTACTACTTGTATTTGCTGTACTGTTAAAGCACGTGATTGTGGTTGGGTTGTGGGTGGGCGGGTGGCGTGGATGTCGGTGCGGTGGTGTGCGTTACGCGGTTGAGTCCTGTCATGTCTGCTGGAATGGGGCATTAACTGCTGTGCTGCCCCACTGTGTTTTCCCTCTTTGTTAGGCGCTATGATACCAGGTCTACGCATAGATGCCTCGCGACCGGATAGGATTATGTTCATAGTGGAACGCACCTCTCTGACCTTACAGTTTACGTACCCATCTGCCCCAACATACGATACTGCTATCGTTTTTCGTCCGCTATATACAGACCCCCGCGTCTTGGCACATACCACACTGATTGCATTTGTTTATGATGTCGAACACACCACAAGAACCTTGTGTTTTATTTCGTCTTTGGACTGGCTGGGAAATGTACGTTTTTACCACGACGCAGTAGTAGTATTTCAAGTAGCCTCAGCCTTGCCTAATTTGCTAGCTGGTTACCGCTTTGCTGTGCCGCTGAATGAAGCAGAAGCTGTGCTGCCTACTACTGCTGAACGTTAAGCTGCTCGTTCGCTAAGCCAGTAGTTGGTGCTGGCTGGTGCTTGCTGTATGTTACGTTAGATACTTACAATTAAAGTAAGCTCCGCTTATGTTTGCTGCTACTTGCTACACGTGCCCGCCTGCACTGGCTTTTCCTGCTGCTGTACTCCTTGGCTGCTTACTTGTATACTAGGTTTACTGTTATTTGCTGGACGAAATGCATTGTATTTTCTCTGACCGTTTGCTTTTGTTTGTATACTACGAGAACGACATTACTGCTCGCTGTGCGTGCACACGCCATATCTACCGAACAAATATGCTCACGCAAAAACACATTGGACAGTTTCGCGATCGTGTGATGAGTTGTTTCACAAACTATTGAGAATGACAACTTTTCCGCACTCAAGAAAATTTGACATCGCGGTGGTCTGTGAAAAAAAACATGTTTTTTTATGTAGCCGTATAACGCCTTATCTAATTATATAATTTAAATATGCGTACGTGTTGGAGCAACAATCCGTTTTTACTATACGATAATCGCTGAAAGGCTGATTTCTGTTTACCCCCCTTTCTACAATTACAAGCTGGATGGCGAAGGTCGGTTTTTTCGTGCGAGCGTGCAAGCTTGGCGCGTCACCCCGCGCTGGACACCCACTCCGAAGGAGCCTTGTATGTATAGTTATTGTTTTTGTGAATTCTTTCGCACTTTTTCGATTCTTTTTCCCCGCGCGAGCAGCTTTTGCCAAAACGCTAAGTACTCCCGACACGGGAGGCCCGGCCGACACATTTGGTCGAGGTATGGCTCGATCAGCAGCTCTGTTGCGCTCGCGTGGCGGTGCGCTTCGAAGTTTTTTTCCGGGGAGTGGATAAAAGCAATTCCCGGGTTTCTGCATTGAGGCCGTGTTTCGTACGTACGTGCCAGTTAATAACGCATGTTTTCTGTTTTTAGATGTTGTCTGTTTTTTTGCCTCTCTCACATGCACAACAGGCAGGAAACATTGTACCAGAACAGTAGACAACAGACACATGCACAGCGAGCACGCGCGCTTACAGCGCTTGCGCCAACACCAGTTGCGGACATTCGCTGCGTGTGGAGTGGCACATCCATCTGGGCTGTACTTGCTGCTGTAGGTAGTTGTTTTATCAAGGCCCTGTTGTCCGTAATGTCCGCCACTGTCTTGCATTAATTTGCTGTTGTGGCTGTGTGTCTATGACATATCCAGGGGTCACTTTGGATCCGAAATGTAAGCGGCCGTTTTTATTACGTGTGCAGTACCGGCCAACTGATTATTATATTTCTGATGTGCGGGTTTTTCCCCAAGCACACCACAACTTTTAGACATAGATAACATGCATAGAGAACACAAACAACACGTTGCAACCCCGCCCAGAACAGCACAAGCAGCAAGCAGGCAACATCACGCGCATGTGCAGGTCGGTTGCATTGTACTGCTGTGGCTCAGCGGCCCAAGTAGTTGGCTTATCGGGAGGCCTATGATCCGCTCATTTGGCCATTCTACCTCTCCCCTTCTTGCTGCACTGCTGCTGTGCATGTGTATGTGCGGGTGTGTCACGCACTCACTGGTGCTGTGCGACACGCCACGCCAGTATAAAACATATCTGACCTTTTGGTAATATGGTCAAAATGACGTGCGATGCCCGGTTATTTGTTTGAAGTCGTCAGTTCGAGACTCTCGTTCATAATGTTTCCCTTTTTAGTGGGGGATAGAAATTTACTTGCTATTTGTCTGCGGGCCGAAAATAACTTGACCTTGGTAAGGGGGGTGAAAAAGCGCACCGTGCATTGTTATCCCACCAACTGTTCGAAAGACGCCCGAGGTGACGAGACTCGAAATACATCCCGTATTTAGTGTGTAAGTGTATCCAGCGCCTTAGCCTATATCGACTGTGGATCTGCTGCACAGTTAGCAGCAGCACCACCAGCAAGCAGTGTGTTGTTGGACCTGTGGCAGCATGCATGTACTACGCAACAGCAGAGACCCCCAGCACTACGTACTGCGTTGTACTTTGTATTTAGTGTATTATTTTCCCTAGGGTATTCTTCCACTCCAGAGCTTTTTGGAGCCTGTCCTGTGACCACGGACTACCCCTTATAACAACAGATCACAGGGTCCGATAAAAAAACACACACACAGTACAACAGTATTATAGTAGGACGCCACAGCAATACAGGGCGGACAAAACTACCGCACGGGCTTCATGCTGTTTTATTGCTCTGCACTGCTCGTGTGCTGGCTGTGGTGTCTGGGTTACGCACGTACATAATACAAACATAAAACAAACCAAAGTGAAAAATAAACAGGCCTTTTCGGCCCTGACACAAAAAATAAGCCAATTTCGACCCTCCGCACCAAAACCAGGCCAATTTCGAACCCATCACAAAACCCAAGTCATGTTTAATCCCCCACATAAAACCATAATAATTTCGACCCTAACACTGAAATCGAGTCTATTTCGATCCCCTTCTAGAACCAAGTCAACTGTGGTGCCTCTCCACACAACAAACTGCTGTGCTGCCCCCACTTGTTTTCCCTACTTTGTTAGGCCGCTATGATACAAGGTCTACGCATAGATGCCGGCGACCGGATAGGATATGTTCCTAGTGGAACGACCTCTTGCACCTACAGTACGTACCCATCTGCCCCAACATACGTACTGCTATTCGTTTTCGTCCGCTATATATCGTGCTATGATGTAATATGCTTGCGTAGGATATCGAATTATGTACGAGTTTGGATTTCAATTCGTTCTTGCGCCACTCCCCTACGCATGTCCCGGAGGGGAACCTTGTACATACAGTACGTTTACCGGTAAACGGTAAAACCAAACATACTAAAACAATGACTCGACATATCAAACGCTATAAACAGTACCGTACGTACGAACGTAGGTGATGCAACTGCTTTTCGAGTACCGTGTTTTTTCCACCTATGTTTTGTTCAGTTTTGTGGCTGTTCGGTTTCCTTGATGTATTCACTTTGTACTGTACGTACTACTCTATACTGGTACCAGATATTTAGTGTTTCATAGAACGGTGCACCATAGTAAATACGACCTACGGTATAGACAAAAATATTTATATTTCACTAATTCTACCAACAATATTTGGTCCTATTTACTATGGTCCCCCGAAATAATAGTAGCCTGCGTATAACACGTGGACATATACTACAACATAATTGTTCGTTGTACAAATAATATGCCATTTTCTCCATTTAATAACTCGACAATAGACACATTGCTGGCTGTAAACGAACATACAAAAAAGGTTGATTGATGATGGATGATTGGCAAGCAGTGGGTAAAGTCGGTGACAACGGCGTCGGTTTTAAGTTGGGCCGTGATTGAACGTTGGGAGCTGCGTCATATCTCGGTCGCTCGTGTCGGTTTTCCTCTGAACCAGGTCGTACCTACAGCAGTACGTAGTCTATATCGTGTGCCTTGTACTCGTAGGTGAAAACCAATACAGAACAATCTCACGGTACGGATGATGCCTTTTTTTCTGAGCTCCTTGCATTCGGAGCTCAACACGTATACTGCTGCTGTATGCCACCCCCAAAACTCGACCCTCGTTCGCGCTATACCTGGCCACCAGTCCTATGCTATGCGCTCGTCATATGCCACAAAGATACTACAGTACTGTATAGTCACAACAGCACACTCTAGCCGATTTTAGTTACTCGCTTGAGGAGCTAAATCGGTCATAAACTATTGCCTCAAAAGGGGAAAAAAGCAACCCCTACCTGTGTGGGATGAGTCTTACTGTAGTGCCTTGAAGTGCAGTAGTATGGACTATGAATAGTGACCCGTGCCACGATAGAGGTAGGTGCACCATATTATTCCTGGGGCTCCTCATTTGGGGAGCTCTACAGTACACACCCCTCTCACACTTTTTTTTTCGAGTAACATACAGCACAGGACACCGAATATGAAATAGGAATTATGGTCCAGGCTATATTTCATGTTTGAAAGAGAGAGAGCATTCTACATTATTCCTGGTTTCAGATGACGACTCCCGAATGTCATATTTTATCTGAATCTCAGCCTGACTTGCTTGCTAGCAGCCTGTTTCTTGTTACGTGTTCTGCAATGTAAAAGAGCTACAGGCTGCTGGTTCAAGCATACCGCCCAAAATGTAGTCAGTAGCCAATGTCCACGCCTTTTGTTTTTTTCTGATAGATCCTGAATTTTTGAACACGTGTTTCATGCACCCCGTCCGAGCGGTTAACGAATGCGATTTGTTTCATTTATATATATATATTGTTCGCCAGATATTGTTTGCGTTAATCGTGCAACAAAAAATGAAAGTCCGACGGTTTCAAGTTAAGGAGCCTCGTCATCCAGAAACCGTTTCAGCCTAAACGTACTACCTCTACTACTGTAGCACCCGCCGTGCTGCCTACAGCGCGAACCAAGCTGACACCACCACTTATAATGCCCTTCCCAGAGCCAATCATCGTAGGACATAACGAGAGCACGCCTTATCCATGTAGTGCTGGGTCGGCAGGTGTTCTGGGAGACAATTAGGCTTAACTTCAGAACCAGGACTTGACATGCATCTTCGTCCTCGATGCGTTTATGGCCATGCGCACAACAATAACCCATACCGTCGGAAATGCAGACGACGAGATATCCTAGAGGATGGGTTTGTATAAAGCATGCGCGCGGCGGATGTTCCTCTCCGCGCCACAAGATAAGACCGCAGCGGAATCAACCGTAGGTCCATCTTCACCCCTTTCTTCACTTGAAGCGAAATATTTAGCAGACATCATGACTGAAGGTCTGGGTTTTAGATATAAGAGGGAAGCTGGTCGATCGCGTACCGCGTGGTTTCTCTGAAGGTATAGCCTTCCCCTCACAAGGGGTTAAGTGAGCACACACAAAGAAGCCCGGCAGCTCGCTATGCGAATGGAAACATACTGCCCAAACCAGGTAGACGTTAAATCACCGCAAGGGTAGAACCCTGTAGGTGGGGTACCGGGTATGTTACTACAAGACGAGCGATGATGGCCTAAGAGTATACACAAAAGGGTAGGGGCGCGGCAAGGGTTTTATGGAGGTGCGGCACGCAGATTGTCCCCCAAAGGTCATCACGAAACTCCTTGGTAGCGTCAGAGGGCAGTACAAATTCGTACGGTCTGAAGTGAACTGTTTCGATGTAGACGCCGTGCAAGCTTTTGTTTCTTGCAAAACGAGAGTAGGCGACATCAATTAAGCTTCCCGATGCGGGCGATGGCGCATCAGGTATACTTGTCTTACAAAAGAGATTTCTTTGAAGTTCAGCGCATAGCAGGCGGTTAGGAACCTATCGTATACCTGGTATGCAAATCGTTGTACTAAGGCATGCGGCAGTGTACATGGGTCTGTGTAGTTTGCGCGCAGGTTGTGACGGAAACATAGACCTGAGTATGAGCGTTTGTGCGGATGCCATCATAGGCACGCAAGAGACATGCCGAAGTGTCTGGGTTGAATTGGTGACCATTTTCCCCTTGAACACTCTCAGAACTCGACCGTTATACACGGGCTGTGCTTTCGACGTAAGGATAGGGATGTGGTGGGAGGGCTGAGGGAGGGGGGGAGAAGCGGGGGGGGGGGCTGGTAATAGGGGATAGATCCAAATGTAAAAATGGTGTTGACGGAGAGTACGTCGAATCGAGTTCACGTGCACGTCTCGTTTGGAATCCACGCGAGTCCAGGTGTACAGTAGAAACATAGCGTGGGAACTGAAGGTCAGCTGGTAGGAGGCTGGCCGTAAAGGGAAGCTGTGAGTGACTATGTGGGGCAAACTCACCAAGACAGGCCGATCGTGGCGGGGTCACTGTGGGCCCCGTATTTTTTACATCGCCAACCCTTTCCGAATATATTGTCTTGGGGATAATCTATCTCGGACAGCTTCGAAGCCCATCGGCAAGACGTCGAAATACCGCTACCGACACAACTGTTAGTTTAGGTGGTATTCGCGGCTCACCATACCCATGGTAACTCAAGACAACTACGCCATGATGTTGCCGCCTTTTTGATTGAGGTGTGTGTCATATTTCCCAATCCATACCTGATACGGTAAAGACAGCCGTATTGGTTGTGAAGATCCTCACTTCAGAAACTCAATTCCTCACAAAAAAACACATATTGGTTTTCAGAAAAGTCGATTGAAAGTGCAGCCTGATACATTCCTGATGCCTAGGTATATCACGAATATTGTCAAGAAAAAAATGATGTTATTTCAACGATATTGTGTTAAGCAGGTTGGTCACAGTCATACTTGAATCATCCAAAGAGTGTCTCCCTAGCGTGGTGCGCATAAAACACTCGGTTGTCTTTGTTTGCCCCGGATTCAGGAGTGTGGCGTGACTGGTCCGTTGAGCTTTCGGCGCGTTGAATTAATAAGGGTGTGGATTCAGCGTGTGTACCAGCTTGTAGCTGGTGTGTACGCTGTAGGCTCGCTTGCTGATGACCAGTCAAGACACAACCTACATTGGAGGGTGAACGCATAAGTCGCTGTTAGGCAAACTTGTATGAACGCTTCAATAGAAGAGAAGATAGTCCAGGCCAACAATGTTGATTAATGTATGTGCTTAAAAGCGAGGCTGATGATGATCAAAAGAATATTGAGAGGGTGGGCGTGCAAACCTTTGGGCGCCTCCTGCTCCCTTGATGATCTTGAGGATCACGAACAGCAACATACACAACGATCTTGAATCGCAAACATCAACACGCCTTTGCTACGATAGCTTGCGCCAGAGGACGCAACAACAATCGGGACTGATCTTGTACGCAGTCTCTATACGTACGGTAATACCTGCTGCACCACACAGAGCAACCAAATCACATACGACAGCCTATCAATCATTCCGCATCATGTTTACTTGAAGGAATGTTGTTGCACACGTGGATACTGAGCAACTAAACCACTTACGATTTAGTACGGTAGACACCAGGTACGACACTGGATAACTTGTCCTGCATACCTTCACTGGCTTGATTGATAATGAACTCTGACTGGCCACTACTCGATACTTCGAGCATCCAACTCTTGAGCACAATAAACTATGCATACTACTGATTAGTACTCCGTGTTATCAAGTGACGACAAAAGATGACTTGCGAACAAGGATAAGATCCAATATATATAAAACAGTTGCGATTTTGGGCCGCCCGAAGGTACTGTGAATGTTTTCCCTTTCCATGGCGATCATGGTCGAAGTGTCTGTGTTCGCGTCCATAGTGACCCGTGACCCTCTCGTGCCAGGGGGGGTCTCTGCAATCGCCCGTGTGCCTTGATGGGGGCAGTGCTGACTTTCCGTCTGTGCATTGGTGTGTCCGCGATGCACCAACAGAATACCGCCACAAGGCATGTGTGCGCTACCAGTTTATTCGAGCTGCCTTACGATCTGCATGGGTGATACGATTGTATCCAAACAGCGAACGTGTATTTCACATACCAGTTGACATACCAGTACCAAACTCTAACACGAAAACAAGCACACCGGTTCACGGGAAGTATCTTGCAGCCTCGGATATATCGTAACACATGCCCGTCGCCTTGACGTCGAGAGTGCTTCACCTGATTCCGCCATCCACGGCGCTTGCTCTCTGTATGGTGGACGGCAGCGCTATTCGGAGTCAATTATGAACTTCCAGTTCTTGTTACATGTCGCAGTACAGTCGATGTATTCGCTGGCTGGACTAACAACACACGCCAGCCTTACCCACGCTCCCAGAAAACGATGACGAACGAGATAACTCGAATAATGTCCAAAGCGTCAGGTGTGGGGGCTCGGCAATATTCGTCAATACTTTATTGTCCTCGGTACCAAGTACGTACACGCCGGCTCTCGTTGTGTGGGCTCTAAGTGCAACATCAACCGCGTGTAGGCTACAAGTTGTTGGGCGCCCCGTATCCCGATGTGGTCAAATGATGAATGTTCTTTTGTCGGCTATATTGAATCAAGGGAAACGTCTGCATCGTCGGTGCAAATAGCAACCTGCTTCCACACACAGCGTACTTGGCCACTCGATTGGACCCAGTGTCTCGAGAAACTCCTCATCGAGCTCCAGCACCTTGAGAGACGTCGGCCAAACCACTTCCTTGATATCCTGGTGAAAGTCTCTTCCGAAGCGCAGCACTTGAAGAAGCGGTGGCCACTCCACGTCCATAATCGACTGGTCAAAGTCTTTATCGAGCTCGATCACAACAAGGGATTGCGGCCAAACAACTTTTACCAGGGGTTGGTTGAACCGGTGCCCGAACGACAGCTTTCTCAACAGGGGCGGCCAACGCACTGCGTGAACGGATTGATTAAATGCTTGACCGAGCGAAAGTGCCGTGAGGGAGGCTGGCCACATGACACCTTTAATCGAGTGGTTGAAGCTGAATCCGAGGTGCAGCACCTGAAGTGTGGGCGGAAATATCCCCTTGGCGTTGATACGATAGTTGAACTTGATTCCGAGTGCGAGCTCGCGCAGCGATAGAGGCAGCGTACCGCCACCAATCCGGTGGTTTAGGCAGCACCCGAGTTTCAGCTTCTCCAAGTCTTCCGGCAACGTTGTTACGTCCACCGGGTGGCTAAACCGCTCTCCGAAGTCCAGGCTGCGCAGAGATGCCGGCCAATTGACTTTGGCTATCGGCTGATTGAAGAAGGTGCCAAGTTCAATGTGTTCCAGGTAAAGGGGCCATTCCACCTCTTCAATTGGTTGGTCGAACTTGTACGACAAAACCAGGAACCTCAAATTCGCCGGCCAAGCAACCCCTTCAACACTACAGTTGAAAGCATAACAGAACGTGAGCGACTGCAAAGCGGCCGGCCACGCCACACGGTCGATTGGGAAGTTAAAGCCACCCAACTTTAACTTCTGCAGATGGGCAGGCCAAACGACGCCGTTGATCGGTTGGTTGAAACCGTACCCGAACCTTAGTTTCAGCAAGGATGCAGGCCAAACAACATCGTCAATGGGATGGTCAAATTCAAGGCCAAACTTCAATTTGAGCAAAGAGGCCGGCCAAAGCACACCGGAGATCGGTTGGTTGAACGTAGCCCCGAACTCGAGTCTAATCAAAGAGGCGGGCCAAACGATTTCGGCAATCGGCTGGTTGAAAGTTTCCCCGAACGTCAGTCTCAGTAAAGAGGCAGGCCAGATGACACCCGTAATCGGTTGATTGAAGCGACGCCCGAATCTGAGTTCCAGCAAAGAGTCGGGCCAAACTATCGTGTCCACCATCCTGTAAAGCGCGTCACCGAATGGATAGTCTCTTCCAGAATATCGCTTCGGAAACTCTTCAAGCGTCAATTGCCGAAGTGAGGCCGGCCACGATACGAGGCGCATCATGCTCCTCAATTTCTCCCTGCCGGCATCGGAGATGAGGGCCCACGGCTCGTTTTTCTCCTCTAGTGCAAATATCTCTGGCACCCAATCCTCAACACCCACCTGCTGGATATACGGTAAGTGGATCCAACTGAGCGTCTCCTGAGCAAAACGTCCGGGCGAGAGATGTGGCGAACATGTAGTGGTCGGCACCTCGTCAAACATGTACGCGGACTTACCCCAACTTGTTTCGTTGAGGATGAAAACTTTCATCGATTCCACTCCCCTCAGGAGGGCTGATTCCATGAGCTTTGACACTAGCATGTCAGCTGGTACGAACCAATCCACGCTCGCCGCTTGTAGGGGAGGTAGTCGGCGCCTTTGTTCTTTACCGAGGGTCTCAATGAAGGGGTCGTCTTCGCCCCAGATACTGAGTGGTGTCCATTTGTTGATGGCAACTCTCAACGTGCGCATACCTCGGCAAATGCTGCATGTGTGAAACGAAACTAGTTGTAGCTCCCTCGTGCCCACGTACCACTTTCCAATATACGCCTGTTGGAAAGCGACTTGGAAGATTGTAAGCCAGCGGTTGCTGCCTGGGCAGAATAAACGCGATTAAGGAAAGACGAAAAACACGATATAAATACAAAATATTTTTCCTCAGCTCCATTTCAATAGACAATATAAGCGAATTGCCCGTTTATACAGCGCCATATGAAGAATAAATAGTAGTAGAAGCAATATTAGAAGGGGAAGCAGCGCAGTGGTTGGTCCTCTGCACGTACATCCAACATGCAGTCGTACGTGTCCGGGTACAGAAATTCAGTATGCAGCAACATACAGTGTGCCACGAGTAAATTCGGTGTCTGAAGAGTATGTAAACGCACATAATCGTACAAACATCTGTAAACAACATATTAATTGGCGGCCAACTCCGAATGTTCCTCTGCCCCGCTTGGACGAAGCGCCAACACAGTCGGGCGTGCCTTTCAAGTTCGCGTTTGCTGTCGAGGGTAGCGTGTAGGGTGTTTCTGCGCGTACACAGAATGCCATGATAATAAGGTATTTCGAATTAAGTCGCAACTTTTCTTAGCCCTCCTCATATAACTACCGGGTAGACTTTCCTCCGTTCCGCGGCGTTCCCATTCAGAATATTCATTGTCTCACAATTCACAATATGTTCGCTGGTACGGTACATCAAATGGGGACTGAATAGCCGACGCCGGAGCAACACCAGGAACAGCTTATACTAATTCGCTGTGGATAAATAATCATGACGGTGACGTGTCACTTGATATAAACGCAAGCACATCGCCAGAGAAAATGGAGGCCAACGTAGGGTCTCGGTTGAACCAGCTT
Organism: Saccharina japonica; assembly: GCA_008828725.1. Lineage (NCBI taxonomy): Eukaryota > Phaeophyceae > Laminariales > Laminariaceae > Saccharina > Saccharina japonica. Next base: position 202,063 of record MEHQ01003168.1, read on the forward strand.
CATTGTCGGCCAGCGTTCGGCTATCTGCACAACGAGTTATATGTACAGTACTATCCGACGATAGCACACGGTTGAGCAGCGTTGCTTTGAAATACTCATGGTTCCCTCGTATTCGCGAACGCTTGGCTGCACTAACTCTAGCGTGGCATGCTCCACTGCTGGGTATCGCCCGCTGTCTGGCAAACCTAACTGGGTCGAGCACATGATGGATAGTTTCAACGAAGCATTGCACGGTAAGGGTGCATCAGCTATTTTTCTTTATGAGGCTTCTCACCTGAAAACGGATTTAAGCAATAGTAAACGCTAGACCCGACGAGCAAATCCCGTGGCTTTGATATAAATCCACAAGAAAACGCAAAGCGATGTTGGGTAGATCCTCAGTTGAGAAACACCATCATTCGAAATTATTGCCCCAGAAGGCATATGCCTTATTGGGTAGCTCCTCGGTTCAGAAGCCCCACCAGTCAGACATATTGCGTCACAAGGCCAAAGCGTAGTCCCTTTATCGTGGTACGCGTCCCACCCCGTAGGAGACCCATGCTAAGGTAGAGGTGCACTTTAATATGTCATGAGGTTCCTGGCTTGAGGAACTACTTAGTATATCGTACTAATAGCAAGTCATTAAAATACAGATTTCGATAAAATCCAAAGCCCAACCCGATAAAACAAACCTCGTGGCCTATGTATACAACAACAAGATATTGCAAAAGAGTAACGGCGTTCCGACGATCTTGGGCTAAGGATTCCCGCCATTTGGAAACTATTTTAGCCAAACGTGACTACGTCTGTCGTAGCACGCGTGAGGGTGTCATATGGACTTTGCCACCCCACAGCGTTTACACCCCACAGTTTACCCCATGAGACGTATGTTATTCCAGGGTATACATACGCAATAGGACATACAATATTTGCATGATACACAATGTTCCGTGGATTGTCCCTCGAGAAACTCCGTGGAGGATTCCCAGCAATATCCGATTGATGTACGGTAGCTAACTGGAGCTGAACCTTACACGGTGGCTGGTAACACGGAAACGACGGGGGACCACTCTGTACATGAAACTCATCGGCGGACAGACAGCAGTGCGACTACTTCGTATACTGCTAACCTGATCTCGGTAGGCGATGTACCTGGTATAGAGTGTTGGGTTTTCGCTCCCTGGGGAAGAACTGAAACATAGCACCGCGACCGGAATAGGGAAGAGACTACAGACAGTGTGCCAATACTCCAGGCCCGATTATTTAGCAGGGACGGAGCCCTATGACATTTCCCGGGCCTGTCGCGGTGGGTCAGCCCGTGGTTGAGCTGGGCTGGGTTAGGCTAGGTCGGCCAGCCATGAATGTCCCTGCAACTTTCGGGGATGTCCTAATAATTTTCCTACTCCGCCTTCTTCACGAATTGTCCACATGTGGTTCCGTCCGGGCGGAGCAAGGGACCACATGCATACCGCTGCCTTCGTTATCCAGACTGTCCTCTGTACATCGAAAATGCCGCTAAGACTTTGATCAGGCATTTGAACAAGAAAAACAACATGAATGGACGTTTGTTCTCGCCGGAAGCAGCAGACCCGCACAGACGACAGACCAGCACGCCAAGGCGGTTGCCAACGCATAAGGTAGACATCATAAAAACAGGCACGGCCCGAGTCGATCCCCGGAAACACGTTGCCCGCCTCAGGCAGGGCGGGACGGCCTATATTGAGTCCCCGACTCACAGGTCGCGCACCGAAATGGCCCCTTAACGTTCGGGGCGACGCACTGCGACCGGGCCCGGACTATCACAGGCTCAAATTGTCCGGGCTCGGTCAGGGACGGTGCATCAAGGTTTCATACGTTTCGGCCTGGGCCGGCCAAGCCTGGGCACGTAACCATGTCAAGCCCAGAATATGAGTTCCATACGTATGTTTTGTGCTTATTTTTTCCTCTGGAGATCGAAATTATTCTTCGTTTTGATGGCATGGCCTGGCATGGGCCACTGTGACATTGTCATTGTTCTTGGTTTTGATGGGATGGCATGCCATGGGCCACCGTGGCATTGCCATGGACCACCATGGACATGCCACGGCATTGCATTGCAATGTCTGTAAAGGCAAAGGCAATGTCATGTAGGATGGCACGCCAGGGCAGCTCATGACATTTCTAGCGCAACACACCAGGGCAACACACCATGATAATGATGCGGCGAGACGGAGTATTGGTACTGCTTACGGCGGCATCACGGGGCTTATTGGAATTGCCATGGGGCAGTGCGGCATTGCTTCGGAGGCCCATGAACTATATTATCCTCAATCACATTCTCCATGACAGGCTCTGGCTCTGCCATGGTCTCCAATCGGGAGACATGACACTGGTATAAACTTTGCTGGCAAGCCAAGGCATTGCCATGAACCTCCATTGCACGCCATGACTTGCCATTGATCTGTCATGGTGTACCCTAATCTTCTCCAGGACCAACAATGAGTCTGACATGGGTCTGCTATGGCGTATCATGGAGATCCATGGCACTGCCGCGGCATTATGGTGAACTCCCATGTATCTGTCATGGCGTACCATGGACATATCCACGACCTGCCATGACTCTGTCGTGTTTATGCCATTGCGTTATATGAAGGCCCATAGCATTACCATGGCATTACCGTGAACTGCTGTGGGTCTCGCATGACGTACAACGGGGACGCACTACAATTCCATGGTCTTTCCCCGACCTCCATGGTGCGGTAAGGACGTACCACAGACGCCGATGGCATTATCTTGACCTTGCCGTGAACTACCATCGTACGCCATGATTGCCCTGTCACTTCTCACAGCGTATGTCATGCCGTTCCGTGAATGTCCATGGCATTGCCAAGACAGTGCCATGAACATCCACGGTACGCCGTAATATGCCGTGTATGGGTCACAGCGTACCATGCTTTATCCGCGACCCGACAAGCGTTAGTCATGTTGCACCATGACGGCCTATGCCATTGACGCCATGGGTCTGTCATGGCGTACCATCAACTTCTCCATGGCATCCCATGAGTCAATTATGGCGTACATTGAAGGTCTGTGCGCGTGTCATGTTAGGAACATGGTGGTGGCATGGCCTGTCAGACATAACATGGTATTGCAGCAAATTGTTGAGTTGCAAGCGAACATTTCCGTGGGCCTTTGCAGACGGGGGCTAAGGTCGGAGGGTCGTTATTGATATTTAAAATGTGCAGTGGATGAGAGCCACTCCCAAGCGACTGTCCTATTTCATAAGGGTACAAATAATATGTTACCTTAGGCATGTGGGGGGGGGGGGGGGGGGGGGGGGGGGGGGGGGGGGGGGGGGGGGGGGGGGGGGGTATTGGCAGCATTGGTTGACATTGATAGTGTTTAGTTGCTGTTAAGTACTGGTTACTATTAGTAATCCTGAACGTCACTGGGTTTATAGTACTGACTGCTGCAGGTCCAGCCTTGGTGCGTGGGCACGGCGGAAGGGGCGAGTGAGCGGCGGGGCGAGGGGTTTAGTTCTACGTTTTCGCACCTAGTACTTTGCAACCTTATTCGCCTGCCTTTGTCATTTACTACGGCACCAGTATGCTTCTGGTTACATCTGTCTTTACAGTCTGCCGAACACTATTTGCACTTTGTCTCTCTCCGATTAGGATGGCAACTTTGGACGGACACTGTGTATACTGGTTGCATTGAGTACAACACACCGTATAGTGCGAGAAGACGTTCGGTAGGGTATGTACTAAAGTATACCTACAGTATATTGTCTATAGAGACCCTACCGAACCTTGCTGACTGGAGCGTTTGATACGACCTCTATACCCTATCGAACCCTCCGGTAACCTCCAGTACGAACTCAATCGCGGTACTCGAAACTTGACTGAACTCGGCACGTCCCCGCCCACATGCCCCCGGTACCGGGACGACCTTGATCGTAATATGTGGCGTACGGTTAATACTTGGTACGGGCTCGGCACCTTTACCTGACACCTCGGTACGTTCTGAACTTCGGTATATTCTCGATGTCTGTACGCGACACTTCGGTAAATGCAGTCTTGTCTAGATACCGGTGTCCGAAACTTCGGTAAGTTCGTTAAGAACTCGGTACCGATGCCCGATAATTGTGTGAAATCGATATGTGTTTAACACCGCTCATACCCGAAACTTCTGAAAGTTCAGTAGGCTCACTCACATATTCCCCGGGTACCGTCACACACTCGACCGAAATACCGGAGGTGGCGGTGTTTTTTAGTATAGCCTTGGCACCGGGATGTCGGCTGTTCAGTGGCCCAACCATGAAACATATGACGCCATGAAATATCCATTGCTACTATTCGGCTGGTACCGCGCTCATACGGCGGCAGTCTTGCACATGTTCAACCTCTATGGGGGGCCTGACCTATTTCAGAAGCCAGGATTGACGCAGCGCCCCCATGCCCAACCCGTCACGCACTACTGTTATAGACACAACACAACAGTCGTCGAGGGTACGGAGGCTCGGAACGGTAGTTGGGTAAGTAACGAACGCGCGGCGTCGGGGTTTGAGCCGATACTGCGCCGGTGCCACGGCTTACGCGCTGCGCGCAAATTTGGTGTCTTGCACCAACATCGATCACTCGTAGGGTTGTAGTAGTAGTAGTTGTAGTAGTAGTAGTAGTAGTAGTAGTAGTAGTAGTAGTAGTAGTAGTAGTAGTAGTAGTAGTAGTAGTAGTAGTAGTAGTAGTAGTAGTAGTAGGAAAGGTAGTAGAAGTTGTAGTATTATTAATAGCACTGGGAGTACCACTAGTAAACGTTGTACAAGGGTAGAAGGAGAAGAGGAGTAGTCGTATCCTACATCCTTCGAACCCCGCTTGAGCGCGACAGCTCGCATGCATCCCTGCTGAGTACATTTGTACTCCAACACTGCTGTATGTTCAAGAAACATTCAATATGCTTGGCGAGGTCGCCAAGATACGTAGCCAAGATATACATGCCAAGTTTCCAAGTTGGCGTGCAGAGTGGGCTCCAAGCGCAGCACTGCGTGATTGTCACACAATGTGTACTATGCCCTCAGTATATGACGAACCAGAAGCTGCTGTGATATTCGGATATTGCTGGTGCTGCTAACTGCTGCTGTTGGTAACCGTCCTGTCTCTCGCTACTTTTTTGGGAGGCGCCGACGCCGCTACAGTTTACGCTGCGGTTGCCTCCTCCTCCTCCTGGTCGCTGTTCCTATCTAAAGCCGAAGTTCGCAAGTCCTGCGTGTTTGTATTTTGTACATCTCAAAAGCATATTGTTTCGATACGGCCTCGATTCCTTCACCTTGGCAACTACTTGATCTGAGATTTTTATGGCATCCCATGGCATTGCTATGCTAATTTTGCCATTAATATTTGCACACCATGACGGCCCGTAGCATTGACACCGCACTGTTATCGAACCTCATCACGGCAACACGCCATGACGATGCCCGTATGACGATGCCACGGCACTGGCCACGGCATACACAATGACACCGTCATAATTGAATACAATATCTACATATATGTAGATATTCAACATCCTCGTGGCATGTCATGGGGTTATCACGGCATTGCTATACGCCACCATGGCAATCCCATGAATCTTCATAGCACGCCATGGCATGCCCACGAAATGTCATGGCACGTCTTATCATCGTCATGAACCTCCACAGCCGATCGCCCCGGTGGTGTAACGGGTAGCCGCGGAGCCTTTTGGGCCGGATGTCGAGGGTTCAATCCTCCCCCATGGAGGTTTTTATACAAGTGACACCGACTGTCGAGAGCGCATATTATAGCGTCAGCAAAAATCGACGAGAGGTGACGAGGGAACAAGGTGCTGAAATCTTCTCGCGATAAAAATGCAAAGCAAGAACCGTAGTGGGGGAGGAGGGAGAGGAACCTACTTTGTGACCCCGGATCTGAGTTACGACTAGGGAGGGAGAAAGACGGAAGTGCGAAGATAATAAATGGGATGGACAAAAATAAAAAACAAAAGCAGCACGCCATGACATGACATTGAACTTGTATGGCACGCCATTGTATTGCCATGAACCTCCTGCAGTTGCTATAGCTTTACCATGGGTCATCATTATATTGTCTGGGTGTCTCATGGCAACTCTATGTCAACGTTTGACATTGTCGTGGACTGCTGTCGTGGCAATTCCATGACCGTATCGTCGTCTTGCCTGTGGGGTTCAGCCATGCATTGTCGTGGTTATGCCATACCATGCCACGGCAGGCATGGTCGTGGCAATGGCGTGGCCTGCCATGGCAACGACATGGGCTGTCACGGCAATGCCATGGTAGTGCATGGCGACACCATGCATACACCATCGTATGCATACCATGACTCTACCATTGAATTACCCGGAATGTTCCGTCCATAGTGCAATGGAATAGTCACGGGCCTTTCCATGGCAATCGCATGAGTCAATACCACGGCAGTGTCACCCGTTGTATTTTTCATGGGATGCCATTAACTACCATGCCGTGAAACCTAATGGCAGTGGCAAAGGTATCCATGGCACTCCCATCGCATTGCCATGCCGCGCCATAAAAATGTCGAATCATGTACACCCCCCATAGTTTTTTTATGCCGGCACCACGCACTTCGGTAAGCTTGGCAATGTTTCAATACCGGCACTAGAGAAATCGATACGGTCGGTACGCCAAGCAGACATACCACGCGGTGCCGGTATACCCCACCGGACTTACACTTGCTGTAGGTGAAGACAACAAAGAAATGCACGCCGACGATGGTAGCAGAGGTGAAAAACACCGTGTTCCTGCATTCGTGTTGTGCCGAGGGAGGGAGCGACGTGGTGCAGCTGGTGCGTCCCACATGTGACATTCAGGAGTCTACCGTCGTCCAGAGTACTGAGCCAGTACAGCAGTGAAGGCTTGAGCGAAGCTGCTCCATCGCCCTATTCCAGTTGAAGTTTGAACAGTCCGCTAATCGAGTAATCAAATTAATGTATGTACCGTATACTCTAATCATGATACTCGTAGCACACCCCCTTTTTCGACGAAATGTTGGAGTCGATTTCCCTCCAACCATTCCTGACGTAGAGGGTCCACGGCTTAGAGGGGGATACACAGCGAAAAGGATGGCGATGGAAAGAGACATGGTCGAGATACTTCTATTTATTTGAGATAATTATCGCTCGGTATTTCGCACCCTCCCCGCTGTGGGAAAAAGAAAAATCAGCTTGCTAGGTTGCGCCAGGGGGTGTATTATGCTGCGTGATATATGGTGCTCTCTGTTAGAGATGTGTGCTACTGTAGTACCGTACACCTGTACTGCTGTACATAAAAACGGCCGGAGGTTAGACCGGAACGCCTTAATTCCAAACGTGGCGGCAGAGGAGGCACATATTTCAAAGTTTGAATATCTTCTTTTCATTTTCGGCGGGGGGGGGGGGGGGGATTTTGGGGGGGGGGGGGGGGGGGGGGGTTACGCAAGCCCGCATTGCTGCTGAGGTATTAGGGGTACTTGAACCGCAGACCTCAACACAAGGTAATGTAATCCCAGCGTACAGCAGGAGATCAGTACCGAAGTAATACTGGTGCCCGCTCACCCCTATCGCCAATCGATAAAATAGAAGATTGTTGTACGTGTACTCGTACCTCACAGGGCCCCGATCGCTACAGCAGTTGCGTCTCAAACAAGGAACAGCTGCAGTAGCGGCAGGTGCAACGGCGGTGGCCTGTTAGCCGGAGTACATAGTTACTGTAATACAAACTGCATGCGGTTGTATGGCAAGGTCGGGGTGCCACTGTAGAGTTGGCTACGAGGCACGTGCCATCCCCGTACTGGCCCCTCTCATACGAAACACGAAACCCTGCTGAGGTTGACGTGCACACCTTGGCCGGGCGAAAACACACTATATATTCTGCTACTAAGCCGCCCGGTGGCTGTGCAAGCTTTGAGCCCATGCCAGGCAGAGGTGGAGGTCAGCGATTCTTAAATTCAAGCAGCGCGCAGACTGAGCACGGTCAACATGCGATATTCGCAGCATAGACTCGTTTAGTTCGTGGGCGGCTTGCTCGTGGGAGGACCAGTTATGTCGCTCTTTGTTGTAGAAGGTTGGAGGCACGTAGGCCCGATGGGTGGTTCTGCAAGACTACACTCCTCTCTGGGAAGGCTTGACGGCGAGCGGTCATTCCCAACTGCCTCTTGTGAAGTGCATGCATTCTTCTCTGGAAATCGGCAGCGGCGGTCTACATATGGAAGCTGCTCTCACCGTCCTTGCCGTTTGAATCGCTAGCGGCCAGTGCAGGCGTCGGGCCGTCAGTAGCGCCAGCCAAACTAAGCCCACTCAACGAGAGTTCCCCCATTGCTGTCAAGAACGGCAGTTTGCTCCCTGGTCGGTGCGAAAGCAGTCCTACCGGCCAAACCCCTCCCCGCCACCTCCTGCACGCAATCCCGGGGGTAGTACCGCCGGGCACTGGTGCTGCTGCTGCTGCTGCTGCTGCTGTTTCTCCTTCTCTTGCTGCGGAATCCTGACGCTGGGTGGTGCGCGGGGTGCTGGCCTCTGCTGTCACACAGCAGATGGTTGCTCGTGGTACCTGGGATGTTTGATCACAACAAGCGGAGCGCAGGTAGGTGGGGTAGCGTGTAGGTGTGGAAATCTGTGGCGTGTGCTCTTCAGCGGGTATACGGTATACGCAGTAGTACGTATACCGGTATACGGTAAAAAAAAAATACATACTACTGAAACAACCACACGCTATAAAGAATACCGTACGTACGTACTGTAGGTGATGCAACTGCTTCCGGATGACCGTTTTTTTACTTTTTTCTGGCTGTTCGATTTTCTTGTTTTCAGTTTGGGCTGTACCTGGTATGTACCAGCTGGTACAGCAGGGGTCTCCCGGTAAGGCGGTGGTGTGCCAGAGCAACATGACCGCCTTATACAGAGAAAACGCCTTATTTATTCCAGGTTATGAGTGCATTTCCCCAGTCGCGCCAAGCGATTTTGACCGGCTTATAGAGCGATACCGCCTTACTCAGAACGCCTATCTGGGGGACCCCTACTACTGTATGTACGTACTGTATACCGGTATTTAATAGAACGGGGGACCATACATAGTAAAAATAGGACCTAAGGTATAGACAAAACATAGAAAAGTCACTAATTCTACCAACAATATTTGGTCCTGTTCACTATGCTCCCCCGAAACAGTAGCCTGCGTATCACACGTGGAAATATGCTACAAAATATGCCTTCGTTGCATAGACTGTTCAATTTTATTTTATTTTTCCAATACTATTACAGTAATAACTCGACAACAAAGACATTGCTATGAACGAACATACAAATAAGATTGGTTGATGATTGATGATTGAAAGTGGTAGAATCGGTGACAACGACGCCGGTTGGAAGTAATTTCGGCCGTGATTGAGCGTTGCGAGCTGCGTCATATTTCGGCCGCTTGTGTCTTTTCCCCCGCATTTCCCACGTATTTTAGTAACTGTACGTACTCGTACAAATGTTGTACAGAATATGGGGTCTTGTACTGAGTAATCAAGGTTCACGGTTTCTGACGGAGATAGTACAAGACAGTAGAAGAATGTCGTCGTAGCAGTCGGGCGTTTAGCTGATCGGAGCGAAAAAAATAGGAAACAGGGCAGGGGGGGTGTGGTTCCAGTGAAAGATACCTGGTACGGATTGGTTACGGGAGGGCATACGCAGCGTGTCGATACAACAAGGGCAACAGCGGCAACAACAGCAGCAGCAATAACAGCACAGCAGCAGCAGCAGCAGGAACAGTACAGCAGCAGCGGCCGTAGACAGCGTCGACATCAGAATAATAGGGGGGTAGGGAGACGGTACGTGGTGTTCCTTCGATCGCAATCATGCCCTTAAAGGAACACCAGGCATATTTCTTTCGTTTCTAGCCCACCGGGGGGGGGTGCATTTCATATTCATGCATGGGCGTAGGCGTATGACCATAGCCCTCCGGGGGATCAGACACACACTCACATCAAGTAGTACGCTGATCAAGGGATTGTTAATATCGACCCCCCCACCACCACCAACGCTTCGCGATTTCGTTGGGGTCCAATATCGCTACAGTAGTATATTAATAGTATCGTTCAGCTGTTACAGGGGCGAATTCTTCACCTCGTATCGAATAAATGCTCGGGAACTTGCTCAAAGATTGGCTTCGTCGTGCATATCTGAACGGGCAGTGCCTCAAAGTTTGTGTCAGTGGAAGGTGGTATGGCGATATGCCGTTTTGCTTTCGCCCCGCTCGGGACGGGAAAGGGGGCGGGGGGGTTGTTGATCGGGGATTTTATATTTCAGGTGCCCTTGAGCGGTGCACTTTTTACGCCCAATATAACGACAATGCTGCGGCCTGGTTTTCGCCGCAAGCGAACGACGTTTCGGTGGGCTCGTCATCGGCCGACGCTGGAGGTTGAGCCGGCCCAGCCCATTCCGGCTCATATGTTTTGTTATGTCTAGCGCCGGCCTGGCCCAGCCCACGATATTTTCGATTTTTGGGCCCGGCCCGGCCCGGACCATAACATGGCAGAGAGGCGCAGGAGACAACGGCTCCATATCGGCTGACCCGCAAATTAGGTGGGCGACCCTATGAATTTGAAGAGCCGGGCCACGGGCTAGATTATGGGTTTTATATTGTTCAACGATGCACACATACTTCGTACACAATGACGTGATATGTATTTACGTGTACATTGACATTTGTTTTTCGTTTTTGTTTCACTCTGGATTTCGCGGACCAGCTATTTTCGGCCCATGTGGCACACTTACATACTACCCACACTCTTAACCGCTGCTCCAACACCTACAAACGGCTGCGATATACGCTGTTGTAACACCAGCAACTATCGGTTTTTCATCCCAAGAGGCCAAACACAGCGGCCTTCAATTATTGGCGAGACCGGGGGTCTCATGCTTAACAGCTGAAATACTCATCCTCAGTTCGACAACTAGACGCACGAAAGTGAAAGTCACTGAAACTTTCCGTCACGAAATGCCACTTGTCTGGGCCTACGTCACGGAGTATGCACCGCCTGTTCATTTTGGGCGGTACGAGGGCCAGAACGTTTGGTGCTGCCTGCGCGGCCAAGACGGCACGGAGTGTCCTCTCTCTATTGGATCAACGGCACCAAGGCCTTGATACGCCAATTGCACTAGACATCACATACATGGCTGACGCACTAAAAGGAGCTTAGCTCCGTAAGCGGCTTCCACCTCCTGTTTCGCTCGCTCACAAATGAAACAACAAAGTATGAATGAAACGGACACATAGGTCCACCAGGTTAGATGCAGTCTGCTCGTTTGCAAGCGCCAAGAGCCCCACGCCAAAACACATTTGAAGACGGGAAGATATGGATCTGTTCGTTCGTTTCGAAAAAACATCGAGCTGTGTAAATGCACGTCGACATGCAGGTTACCGCTAGCTCTGGTGCTTGATATGCGTTGTCCCGGACGCGTGGCACGATAGAGGTAGCACGTTTTGACCATTTTTTTGTTTTTGTTTATGACGGGTCTCCTTAGGGCCCGAATTAACGAATATAAAATAAATTCAATTTGGAAAAAAAAAATCAAATTCGCTGTTCATTGGTCAACACACGCACCAGCACCGAATATTTTACCTCAAGATCCTCATCTTTGGTGATGGTGTGTGTGTTGACCAATGAAAAGCGGAGTTGATTTGTTTTTCCAAATTGATTTTCTTTTCAACGTTAAAACGGGCCCTTAATCCATAATCGTCGGACTTCCATATTCGTGTTGCCAAAACTTTCGTTGTCTTGTTGAGACAATGGGATTGTTGATCGGGTAGCGCTTTTGTTTTCCTCCAAAAACAGTTTTTGGGGTGGGGTATAAGGCTCCTCGAGTGATGAGTGACCACTCTTAGAAAGCAAAAATGATGCACCTCTATCGTAGCATGCGTCTCCGCTCTGATCGGAGCGCACCTACTTTTCCGCACTGTACAGGGCTGGTTGCCCAATGCACTCGACGAGAACCTGCTCTGAAAAGGCCCAACAGTCCCATATACTGGTAAATGCCAGCATAAATATAGTACGTATGAACTGCAGTAGAACGAAAATCGAACACCAAAGTCTCGGCGGCTAGTAACAGACTACGCTGTTGTTCGCGCTGGGGGTCTGGGAGGTTACCGATGTCCCAATAGAGCCCGCCGACGAAGTAAGGCGAATAAAATAAAGGGCTACACACACGAGGCTTGTCAATTTCCAGACAATTATACTACGAACTTAGCTAGGTTTACTGTAGTAGTCAACGATCCAGACACACAGAAACAAGCGTAGTACTGTAGTAACAGTAGTGCACGATATCGCATAGGTCGCGGGCCGGGCTGGCCCGTCCACGCGCGTTGGTGGCCTAACGGTTGAGGGGGGGCGGCCCATAAATACGTCACATCTCATGGACTGCGTCCCGACCCGGTCGCCCAAATTTGGAGGTGGTAGGCCGCGGCCCGGCCCGGCTCGTGTCATTGCGAGGTGACGGGCCGAGACACGACGCGGTGCAACAATTTTTCAGTCGATGGGTCACGGCCCCGCCCAGCCTGGCCCAACAACTGTGCAGATGGGCCAAGGCCCGGCGCGACCCATAACATCGGTTCTTGTCTCTGCCCGGCCCGGTACATCATACGTAAAAACACTCGGCCATACCCGACCGGGGCCATAACATTGTTTCATCGGCCGGGCCCCGCACCGCCAGGTCAACGGCCGACGACAAGCCCTGCCATTTTTTATGCATTTCTCCACAGTCGCACTTACCTTGGCTTGTTTTTCGCCGCAGTCGAAAAGCGAACTTCAAGCCTATATTGGGCAACATTTTGCAGTACTTGGTGACGTTCGGGACATTCTCCTCCGTATCCGGCATTCGGCAAACAAATATCGTGTTTATTTACGCAGCAAGCGACGCGTAGTGTGTCCTTTTCTTTCACACACGTTCTGTCATGATAGTCGGCAGATTCCCCCGTGATAACGTTCCTTCGGGGGTTCGTTTCAGTGTTGATTGCTGTGTTCCTCTCCTGAGGGCGAAGCTGGTCTCGATAAGCTCGAAACGGGGGGTGACGTATATGCACTTATGCATAGCATGGGCACAATTCGATATGCGAGTCGACGAGGGAAAAACAAAACTGAACTCTTCTCGCGATGAAAATACAAGGTAAGAACCGTAGGGGGGGGGAGGAGCCTACTTCGTGACCCCGGGTCTGAGTTACGAGTAGGGGGGACGGACAAAAGAAGGGCGAAGATAATAAAGGGGATTAGAAAAAGCAAATGGGTAAGCGCATAACACTCCCTATTCACGGCATTCACGACACATACTACTGTAATAGAGAATACAGGAATTATTGTACGCCTACAAATATGTTATCTGAGGGCGCAGGACGCAGAGACACCTGTGGGGCAGCCAAGGAATATGTACGTCCCATTGCAAGCAGAACATCATAACACGTGTACGTCACTGTCACATGGTTACATGCCTTTCGATAGCGATTGTGTGGTTGTTTCTGTTCAAAACACATGACATTGCAAGCCAGATGGATACACACCCAAACAACGATGAAAGGAGCGGGTGAGGGCAACATTGTGAAACTAATTAACATTATGCACAAAAGCAATCGGCCTCAAGCAGTCCTTCGCCCCCCCCCCCCCAAGGGCCATTGCGAGCGGCCGTGCATCATTACCTCGTGAAGGCAGCAAGTCTACCTATATCCCTGGGCCAAACCCCATCCGCAGCCTGCGCTTGTACCTCCACGATTATGACTGACTGCAGCCATACGACAACCTTAAAAGCGCCATTCAAAGCACGTTTCACTAGCCTATAGCCCGGTGGGTGCCACTGGTTTCGCGTCTTTTCGCACTTACTTATAGCTGAGCAAGCCTCGTTGACGATCAAACTCAAAACGCGCATTATGCATTGTGCATACCTAGTATGCCGCAAGCGCGTCGTGTCTGCAGTGCTGGTGCGACGGCGATTTCATCACACGGAGTATCGCGTAGCGGGCGTTTCACGTCACAAACCTACTGTGACCTGGCACATGTGGCGAGGTTGGCATACATGTTCCATGATTTCGCATGTTCAGCCACGCAAAAAAGTCAAAATATCAAAGAATCTATAGCTACGTACATATTGTACCTACTTGCTTTACCAGGTGTTCACCCCAATCGCAACGTCATTGAGCACACCGTTGTCACGATAGCATACCGTGCTGCAGTATACATGTTCCCCCCGAGGCTGACAAGCCTCCTTATATATTTCGAATACTCCAGCAACCATCCCATAACGTACTATATTTTCAACAAAAGTCGTTCCAATGCGCGGATGTGTCATTCCCAAAAATGGTACTAAATGACCATGGTGGGACGCCTAGACTGAACGCCACCCTACAGCGAAACTGCTGGCATAAAAAGGCGAACAAATGCCTTCATGCCACCACAAAACCCACTCTCCTAGCATACATAGATTTGACGGGGTTATTCACCTTGCCTGACCGCCCCCCTACACAAAACAAAGGGCATGCTACTGCAACCTCGAGATATTCACGCGCCGCCCAACAGACCTAGTGTTTGGCATCGGCTGGTCTTGACCGAGGTAATGACCGCGGTTTTTGTCAACATGACTGGCCGCCTGCTATATAGGAAATATTTTCAACATCCAGACCGTCTAAGTCCTTGTCGTGCCCGAAATGACCGGGTCCCCATACGGCTTATGCATTTGTGACGAGTTAGTTATTGACTAACCTCCCCTGTAAACATAAAAGGGGTGTCTCTCCATGGCAACAGAGGTGTTGGTGCACCCAGAAATACAGGTATATTATCTCTACTTTCGGTCGCTATCGTAGCCCTTGGCTGGCGGCCCCCTTATACAACACTAAAAAACAGCTTGTGTCCTAAGGCTAATAGAGACCCAGGCACGCGCATAAATATAAATGTCATTAAATAGCCTATTTGGATCTTAGCGGGGCCTATAGCCCTTTGCAGGCCAATATCCCTCGACCACACTGTGCACACGTATGTCCTATATACACGTAATAGCACGATCCCCCG
This sequence comes from Saccharina japonica, assembly GCA_008828725.1. Taxonomy (NCBI): domain Eukaryota; class Phaeophyceae; order Laminariales; family Laminariaceae; genus Saccharina; species Saccharina japonica. The sequence goes on from MEHQ01003168.1 coordinate 217,096, forward strand.
CTCGGGTAATGCCTTACGTGTCGAACAAAAGACGTAAACGATACACGTAAAAAACTGCAATATAGTTGGGTTTTACGACTACTTGGAAAGTACGACTCGAATACAGCACCAGCTATCTAATGAAAAACCGTGAACTTGGCTCATACTTGTGACTTCGTATTTAATAAAGGCTGGGGCCCAATACTTCCTCGGGGTGACCACTCTCCAGTTTCATGTTACCCCTGATGCGTATGTCTGATTTTCATGTGGGGCTCGTCCCCATTAGAGGCCCTGTGGTGCAAGTCTTATATATGTGATGCACATCATGCAAAACGGGTTCTGCGGCCATGTCCCTACCATCGTGATGTGCGCGTGTTGTGTACGCCTCCTGCCATCGTTTTGGCACTTTTTGTAACTGCTGTTGGGACATCTTGCCGAATGCTTCGTTACGTAAATATGTGATACACCGGTCATGAAAGTATCATGTCGAACGCGGTTGTTTGCCGCCATCGCCCGGCGGCATCCCGCGTAGTCTACACGTCCGCTCTGAACAACCATTTCCGACGAAGGGATAACCAAACGCGTATGGTACTGCTGTATCGCCCTTGACTAGCGCTCGGTATGCATAACTGACTATAATACTTTGGAACCCCCCCCCTCCCCCTAGGCTACCCAAGAGGGGCCGGCCCGCTTGATTGTGGCCGACCCTGGTATCGCCACGCATCATTCGAGTTTTCCCTATCGTACAATATCAAACCAAGGCAAAGTAGCGCAGATCACCGGGATTCACTTCGTCAGCGAGAGAAGGCTCAAGTAGATGTACCAGCAGAATGCCACCATATTGCCTGGGGCCGGTTGGATATCAGCAAGGGGGGAGGCGCGAAAGAAGACGGGATTGGGGCGGGCGTGAGGACGAAGGATCGGACAGGTATTTGGATTTCGTTAGGCCGACAATTAACCAATTTGACTCCGCATATTGAGGCAGAAAGGTCGTGGCGGGAGGAGGGGAGGGGGTGAGAGGTAGAGGTAAGAGGGGTGTGCGCCGAAGGACATGTCGCAAGACAGGCCAACGAAACAAAACGCTGGGCTTGCAACAAAGACAAAGGCGGGATATGAAGCTCGTATCGATAGGGGGGAGGGGGGTATCGACGGTTCAAGGCCCTTTAGGGCCTTAACGTAGTATTTTAATGACCTGAGCGTTCTTGTTTCCATATAGCGGGGGGGGGGGGGGGGGGGGGGGGGGCAAACACATCGCCGTGAAAGGACAAAACAAAATGGGNCCCCCCCCCCCGCCCGTTACTTTGGTTTATTTCTTCATGTGTTCACTTATTTTCAGATAAAGAATGTCGTCACCAACTTCGCTTACCCCCTCTCCCCTCGCCTCATTTATCAGCCATGCTACGTATTGGTAGTGGTGGAGATCCGTTGTCAAAATGGTCAAAAGCAGCAGAACTCTGCTTATCCCCTTCTCTCCCTGGCCAACTTCCCGCCCCTTTCCCTCCTCCCTTTACTCCTCAAACAAAACAAACTCACCAAATACCGGGCGGTAGTCCAGAGGAATAACCATGAAGTTGAACAGCTTGGCCATCGTGCACACCTGAATTCCACCATCGGGATGAACAAAGTCGAAGCACATAAACGAAGCGACATCTGTGCTATTAAAAACTTGTGTCGTAAACAAATTACACATTTATTTACTTCTCAACTTCCGTTCGGTAAAACCAGATTAAAAAAGTGTGAATATACTAAATTCGTGTGGTACCAACATACCATAGTATTTTTTGTTTCATGATAACTCGTTCGGGCCTTCATGGGGGTTGGATTAGGTTGGGTTGCGTTGGGGTTGGATAGCACAAGTTGGGCTGGGTTTCGTTGGGTTGGGTTGGGTTGGGTTGGGTTGGGTTGGGTGGGGTTGGATTTGGGTTGGGTCCACTCCCTCTACGGCAACACGCTCGTTTCGGTTGGGACGTTGAAACGATTAATAATAGTTAACGGTTCTCAAAGAAACACAACGAGAGAATCGAACGAGGATTATAGGCAGCAGCAGCAACACGATGCAGCCCCCAGCCTGGTGGGGTACAGAATCGTGCATTTCTTTGTTCGAACTACCATCCAAGAGGTGTAACGACACGTACACAGCACGATAGTTCTCATACTGCTGTGCGCTCCCACGAGACGGCCAAATGAACACGCTACAACCTCTCTCTCTATCGCACTATATTCTCCATACACCCGAATAGGGAACCCCAACTCCCACACCCAACACTCCATGACATACCTCGCATCCATCACATTTCCAGATATCCCCCATGCCCCAATGCCTACATCCCATATCTATTTGCACGACCCACATCCCCCGTAATCCCCCGTCTTAATCTCCGCCGCTTAGGTAGCACGTCCCAAGTCCTCCCGCTTTCACCCAGAGCCACAAACACCATCGCAGTCGAATCTCAGGTAGTCACGCCTCACACCCTATCCAAGGCCTCCCATGAAGTTCATCCCACATCGCACAGTCGAAGTTCCACACCAGACATGCCTCATCCACCCCATTTTTTTCCCTTCCCCTTCTATTGAATTCGACATATATCACCCCATGCCGCACGCTATCCCATACGAAGACCGCGTGTTCCCAGCAGCGTTTGAACGTCTCGACATTTGTCCCCGCCGGCTCCATCCAACAATGCATTTGACATTACGAAACCCCACGCACCCCCTACATCCCATCCCACCCTCTGCCTGTAAGAATAGACCTGTACAGCGTTTGATAGGCGTAACTGCTGCATATGAAGTATACGGAGATTTATACACCGTTTTTGTTTTTGTACTTGGAGCGACATTGTCCATTTCGGACGTTCGTGATCGGATGGGTGATGTCGCCCAGAACGACTCTCACTTATTCCCTCGAAAATATTGCTCGACTTCTGGTTACTAAAGTAGTGCATTCACTAGCGTCATGGCTCACGAGGGCTCCACGCTCTGTTCTTCGTCGACGCAAGAACCCGGTCAACGAGGTGAGCAACCGTTTTTGTTTTCCATCAGACCCCTTGGCGACGGCAGAGCCTCCGAGATCAACGCAATGTTTACGAAGTCGGTGAAACTCATTGAACACTCGAAAATACTCTATAACATATATACCATGTATTATATATTATATGTTATATATTATATATTATATTATGAATTTTATATTATAAATATTACCCGGTATATATTGTATTATGTACTTTATATTATAAATTATATAATATATATATATTGGTTGCCGCTTTTATCATCTACTGGCCGCTAACGTGACAGCACTAAGCAGGCCGGTGGGTATCGCTATAATACCCAACAATACCACCCCCCCATATAAATATATAATACATTTATAGGTTGGGTTGGCGTCGGTTGGCGACGACGCTGTCAAACACCCCACTCGCTTCGTGAGCTAGACAACCAGGGTGCCGGTTTATTGTTTTTGGCGGTCACCAAAGCTGACGGTCGAGTAGATAATTTGTGCGGGGTGGAGAACCTTTGGTCCGCACAAGGGGAATGGTCGTATCACGTAGTGTTAATATGGTAAGGCATCCGCGAGGCAGTTACATAGTAAAACCCATTGCTGTCTCCGGAAGTGGCCACACCAGAAATTAAAATAACTCATTGAAGCTGTCGTCCATATGCAAGTCCGCCTCAGAGGCGGTTCTTAGCAGGATGCAGCTCACCCCCCCCCCCCCCCCCCCCCCATTTCACGTCATGCCTTCTATGACGTCATAAATCCCGTCCTACATCCAACACAATACAAAAGTCATCCCACATACACCGTTCTATTCCACACCCCTAGCCCCACGCTTGAAATCCCGATCATATCGCACCTTCCAGTTAGTAATGAGCGCCCCAAAAAACAGGGCTTTTGTCTGGCTCAGCGACCGCTCCATCCCGAACCCTTGTAAATACCTCAGGCCTAGCAGCGTTACGGCTAGGTAGGGAGGGGTCAGAACAAACCGATCCATGGCGAGCTTGAAGGCGATGTCTCGGGCTCCCCCTGGAGATTCGTCTGCTGTGCGCCGCCTGTCATTGGGGTGGCGGATGGGGTTGGCGGGGTAGGGGTGAGGGTGAGGGTAAGGGTGAGGAATGGGCTGGGGTTGGGTTAGGGTAGGGGTTGCAGTGACAGGCGGGGTAGGGATGGGGCACAGTGTTGGTGAGGATTGAAGACTGGTGGCATGGTGGGGGGGGTGTACTGATATCGTGCACTGCCGTAGTCGTATGACCATAGACCCTCGCATCCCTACAATGCCGGGACGGAGCACGTTGGGTTTTCACCAACCAGGCAGACATTGCTTGCACCAAGAGCGAAGCGCCGTGAGGTATTGGGCGAGTCGCATGAGGGGTGAGCTGCATCCTGCTAAGAACCGCCTGTGAAGCGGACCTGCATATGGACGACAGCCTCCAATGAATTGATATAATTTCTGGTGTGGCCACTTCCAGAGACAGCAATGGGTATCACTACGTATCTGCCTCGTGGATGCCTTACCATATACACAGTACGTGATACGATAATTCCCCTTGTGCGGAGATGAGGTTATCAACCCCGCACAAATGATCTAACAAGGCCGCCAGCATGGATGACCGGCAAACAAAATAAAACAAAACGGTACCCTGGTTGTCGAGCTCACGCAGTGACAGGCGTGTTTTACAGCGTCGTTGCCAACCGACTCCAACCCAAACTCTTGATATTTTAAATATTTTTAGGGGGGGGGGGGGGGGGGGGGGGGGGGGG
>MEHQ01003168.1:221856-268959 GCA_008828725.1 Saccharina japonica
GGGGGGGGGGGGGCGTATGATGCCATTATTTTAACTGCCGAGATTACGCTACTCGGACGATTGACTCTGTACCTCACACAAATATTGGACTCATACCCGCTTCGTTGGCAAGGAGAAACGAAACGATCCCATGGCGGTGCACACTCGCGGAAACACAAACATATTGGAGTAAAATACAAGCGCAAATAGATGGGCCCGTCACCCGGGCCAATGGACTCTGATCGGCCCTGGAAAACATTGAGAGCCTGACAGCACCAGCCTACGGTGGTGCCAGTCTGAGACACCTGATCGCCTTACGATGGCTGTGGTTGGGTGTAGGGGAAAAAATGGGGCGATGCGGGCTGAAGCGGGGGTTAGGGTTAGGGTTGGGCTAGGAGTTGAGGATTGGGGTGATATTCGGGGGAGGGGTTAGGGGTTGGGGCAGGGGCAGGCGTCGGCGAAGGGATATCAGTAGGGGTACGTGTGAGGGTGAGGGCAGGGGTAGGATTGTAGATGGCGGTAGTGGTAGGGGTGGGGATTGATAGTGGGTGTGGTGTTGGGGGTCGAGTTCGGGGGTGACGTTGGGTGGGGACGAGTAGGGGTGAGAGGTCCAAGGAGCTTGAAATACTTTGAGCTCGGCCTAGGATATTTCTTTTGTTTCTCTGGTAACCCACGATACAATTACGCTCTCATCGTCGATAAAACAAATGAGAGGAACGTCAGCCGTCGAGGTGGTGGCAACTCATGTAACTATATACAAAGTTAGTTTAGACGGCTCTTCCGCAATGCAAGCACCATACACCATCTACAGGACCCCCCCCCCTGCCATTTTCTACGCCCTTTTCGGAGACAGACCGCGGTCAAGGTATGGTAAGCATGGGCTGAATACGCTTTGACTGACGGTACTCCTCGAATAGAGAAAATACCGCACCATTTCTCGATCAGAGTATAGTTCGCTACATTGTTGGTTGTTCGTAGAGGTTCCATCTGTTGGAGCGCTTAAGCTCCTTCAAAGGCGGTTTCCGGTTGATACATCGACCTCCTTACACAAAATAGCCCGGGAAATGCCATATACTCCCTCTACCCGTATCATCGACGCTCGACACAGCACTATACCCTAGATACAGCCCCCTCGCGCCCTCTGCAAAAATGTGTCCATGTCTCAAATGCAGGAACCCCCCCCCCCCCCCCCCCCCCCCCCCCCCCCCCCCCCCCCCCCCCCCCCCCCCCCCCCCCCCCGCAACTTGTACCACCAGTGAAACACGGGCCCGGTGACAACGAGCCCATATATGGCAAACGCTGCTACCCTCCTCAGGAGCCCAGGCGAGCCACCCGCAAACCTCGCGCCCACCCCTGCCCCCGCTCTCCAGCCAGCCCCCAACCCAACTCCAGCTTTCGCCACCAGCGCTGATGGTGGCGTTATGGGTGGGGGGGGCAGGGTGTAGGAGGTCGAGGAGGCTCTTATGGCCGAGCCTAGAAGCTGTCCGCTCGAGGAGATGATGGCAGCGGTGATAGACTTGGTGAGGAGCGGCCTGGTGGAGGAAGAGGGCGATGGAAGTGGGGAAGTTAGTGTGGTGGAGGGGGGGGGGGGGGGGGGGGGGGGGGGTGAGGGGGGGGGGGTGGTGGTGGTGGTGATGATGATGATGAGCAAATTAATGATGGTGGTGTAGATAATCATAATAAGGAGAAAGTGGCGATGATAATGACGATGATGATGACAATGACGATGATTAGCATAGTGGTAGTGATCGCGATTCGTGGTGATATTGATACTGGTGGCCATCACGATAGCGACGATTGTGAATTTGGTGGCGATTACTATAACTCCAGATACGAGGGCGATGGGCGGGGTGGTCGTAGTGAAGATGGTGGTGACATCCACGACGACGACCCGAGAAGCGGGGACACACAAGTGATAACGTTCCAAGTCACGAACATCAACAACATTTTGAAGACAAGAAATAGGGAAATGCGTCAAACACGTTCGCGACGAGGGGGTGGTTCTAGAGATCATCTAAACCATTGCAACAAGGCAAGGGACACACCAACATATAAAGGTTATACAAAAACAAATATCGTGAGTTTAATATCAACATGCCGTATGAGCATCAACGGTACCTACCCGCAACCTGAAAATGTGAGTTAACAGTATTGCCCACATGAGTGTATAGACATGGAAGGCATTCTTGCAGGGGGCGGGCAAACAGCATTAATGTACAACACCGGTAACCGTAGAAATCGCAACGATGAGTGTACGAGGAATTGATTCGTGGAAACAGTAACGTATGAACAACGACTTATTATGCACGGATGGAGCAATCCTTGGCGACGTACCAGGTACCATTAGGCATCAACCAAGACCAGTTTCGGAACTTCAGCGGAAGATATCATACCTCTCCGTCATGCAACGCTGATACATGGCCCACAGAGATTGCCGCCCCGCCCCTCGGCCTCCTTCGACGCTGCCCCCTCCTCCCCTTCCGGTATATGCCGCGTTTCTAGCCCCACCCCCTCTCCTCGTCCCCCCCATCCCCACTCCCGCCCTTCTACCCCCCCACCCGCCTCTTCCCCCCGCCCGCATCCCCCCTGGTCCATCCTTCTTTGTTCCTGTGTCTCCCACGTCAAGCATAATATCGGTCTCAGGTTCGGATGACACCCCCTGTTCCCCCGAAGTATAACATTGGCAAGGCACACGAAAGCAGTCGTAACGATGTGAGTCATTTCGAGGAAGGCATCACACCTTCGGTTGGGTAAAGGGTGCAGTATGTGGCCAGAGATATCGGTGCGAAGCCAAACCAACTGAAAATGTGTCCAGATTGTCTCCTGCCGTCGTTGGCTTTCCTAAGTGGTGTACGCAAAACGTATGCGGCAGACAGCAGAGCAACAAATGAGGTATTGCTGTATTTCTCCCGCGTGTGGTTGTTCGGTTTATGGCAGTACATCAGTATCACCTATTTAATCCACAGGCACAACGAAAAAGTTTACTCTGTAAAGTGCGGGCATCATAGCCACACTAGGCAGCGTGAATTTGACGCCAAGACTATGAAACAATTGCGTTTCGTAGTTGTCCTAGTCCCTGGCACTATGGGGTTAAAATAGACGTCTCCACATATATACGAGCGATTCTTTAAACAAACATATCCCAAGTATCAAATTATATAAAAAATTATTGAGTTACAAGAAACGGCACCATTACATCCGCGGGTACTGTGTACGAGAACAAACCAAGATACTGTATTCTGGAGTTGATATTTCTAAAATGTGTATATACCTGGTACGTAATTACCTCGAGGTTGCTCGGTTTACCGCAGGCGAGTGCCGTGCTTGGTCTCAAGCGCGGGTCGTTCTTCTGACAGGGAGACCCGCGCCTGACGTTGTTGCTTCCTTCGTAACCCTGATCTATATGGTCTGGTTCGGACGGCTCTCGATCTCGCCGAAGGAAGAAGAGAGTCCTCGCATTCTTAGTGTGGGAGATATGGGGGACTCCTATGCAGTCCTTGAGGACGCCTCGAGCCTCTGTAGGTGTCTTGGCGTTTAGAAACGGTACGAGACTGCTGCTGTCCGATCTGCGGGCGTACCTGGTTTTTGTGCGTATACAGCATTTAGTGCGAGGCAAAGGATAGGGAGTAATGACAAAGACACCGACGAATCAGCATATGCGTAGCGGTACCTTAATATTGTTAAAGGGTACCAAGACGCCGTCGTCCGACCCGCGTGCATCCGATGCCCGGCTTTACACGTAGTGTGCGGTTAACGGTCAAGGGTACAAGGGGGCCGGGGATGAGTACAACGGTTCGGTGACAGGATGAGCGAGGCGACAAAAGCACTCCGCTCGCTTGTTGTATTGGTCATATCATACGCATGTACCAATCTGATAACATCGATCGTTGTTCTAGTAGCTTCCTGAGATACGCATGTCCCCTCTTCCTTGAAAACACATACCACGTGGTCATCAACTTATTATTGGCTAAGCCTCTTAAGACGTGTGGTGTGTTAACCAATTCGGGAGGATGAAATGCTTGGAATGCAGGGAGACCCGGCGCTATTATCGTCGTTGCCCCCTGTCCCGCACACCCAGATGCCTCCCAAGCACAGTAGGGCTGTCATCAGTATCCTGTACTACTAAACCATGGGGGCCTTCACAAGTCGTCTAGGGCAAACCTTGTAACACCAGCCCACCCTGATATGCCGCAGGAAAAGAAAATTGCAAGATTCGGGGAAACTCGGTATCCACGAACAATAATGTTTTTCGAAGATACGCTTACTCGAAATCCCCTCGCACAACCATTCCCTACGAGACTGCGAGGCATTCGGCCGCGAAGACAAACAAATAACCGGAAAGCGAACATACTCCCAATCCTTTTTATCTTCCCTCCACTTCCATATCGCCCTTACTCCCAATATAGCCCTTTTCTGCACTCTACTTCCAATATGGCCCCTACATGCATGCTACCGTAGAGGTGCACCTGCATACAGTACCTTTTCTGAGGATCCTCACTTGAGGAGCTATATGCCTCCATACTTGCAGTAGTCAACCAAAAACGTTTTGTGGAGGACACTAGAAGTTCAACAAGATGGAATACACCATGCCCTAGCTGCACAATGGAAAAGATTGCGACACCAGAAGGAAAGACCGACTTTTCTTTATTAAGGAGCCCGATCATTCCCAAACCGTTTCAGCCAAAAAGCGCTACCTCTACCGTAGCACGCGTCGTAAGTATGACTCTAATTCCAAGTCGTTTTTCCTCACAAAGGGAATACAGTCCCACTGGAACGGGCTACTAAGGGTTTGAAAAACGTCAGAGGCCCAATCGTTGTTCAACAAAATACCTTGTAGATATATATGGTGATGTTGCGTATTTTTGACGGCGTAGCAGCTGGTTCGCAAGCTGTCTTCAAATAAATCCATCAATAATAATATAAGGGCATGGTGGTATCTCTATTTTCGACGGCAGAGCGGCCGGCTGGCGCTTTGCTACACTACGGGTCCAGCGTAACTGCCTACAGGACAGGCACGGCATATTTCTTAATTTCTCAGACACCACATTTTTTGTCGATCAGACGGATGGTATGCACACTTTGTACTGTTATAGGTACTTATCGTTGGGCTCCGGTGGGATGCACGTGGTATGTGAAACACACCGGCATGCCACAAACACTCCGTCCAGATAATGCCATCAGTCGCAAACCCGGCGGTACTCCAAGCACCACCGCGTATTAAAAATATCCCGTCGACGGAGGCCACGGTAAAAAGGTATTATCGCCGCATTTATTTACATTGCGGTGTTCAGGCCATCCGAGCGAGTGGTTTGTCACTTCGTTCGAAGCTAGGCATATGTGTATATGCGTATTAGCGCGAGGTTACAGTCAGTGACATGGCGGTGCAACATATTTGAACCAAAAATAACGTAGAAAGTGTAAGACTGGCAATGAACACGATAGTAGTGGCCCGGCCAAGTGGATATCAACGGCTGAAAATGTACGATACAAAAAGGACCCCTATAACGTGACATACCAGTCCGTACGAATCACAAATCATGCCATCAGCCATAAAAACAAAAATCCGCTCCTAATTATCCGTGTACGGAGGCTCTGCCACTGCCCGAGAAGTTTACGAGCTATTATGCAGCGGTGCTACGGAACAATGGAAGCGGGGCCCACTAGAGATCACAAGCAATTAATAGAAGTTTGGGTACATCATGCAAGGACGAAACACAACCCGCGGGGCTGACGGTAAGACACAAATGAGCCACGGCATTGGGAGAAGAGAAAAAGAGAAGATAAGTATGGTTGTGATATCATGCCGTAGAAGAGAGGCATCATTGACCCAAAACTGTATACGGACTAATGCGTCGACGGAATGTTACGGGGATAGGTCTAGAAAACGAAAACGAGGGGGCGCGTGAATTTTGTCCTCGATTGCGCGAAACGCCTCCGGACTATACAGAGAAAGCGAGATGGTAAAAAAAAAAAAAACAAGCACTCGCCTCGCGACCGACAGGAGACAGCCCGCATACATACGTATAAATAGGCTAGGATTAAAACAGATAATCCCGCTCGCCCATCGCTGTTAACGAGCCACTCCCACAACGACATCACGATTATTTGCAACGGTAGGTAGTTACTCTCTGCGTCGAGGTGCCGCGTTAAATGTGGGCGAATTAATGCAGGGATAGTAGCCATGGGTGAGTGTCCCAGGCTGATTGATCACAGCGCAGAGGCCTCGTTGATCCCATACTATATACGAACTAATAATGCTTCGACGGGATGAAACCGGAGTATTTTTATTCAAATGATTAACAACAGCTCTGAGATGGAAGATTTCGTCGAAACTCATATTTGCAGCTGTGTGTGATACTTCGATCGCGTGTAACACGTGTTTTGTGTGTAAGTTCCGGGTGCCAATACTATGTATTGTATAACCTTTTTAAAGCACCGTATGGTTTGGTCAGTACCTGGTACTGGTGAAAAATATCTACGTACACTTACTCCACGCGCAAGACGATGAAAAGTGGTCAACAAAAAACGCTAGAGGCAGTTTCATCCCTTAACAGCCGATTTTCCTAATTGTGTATCTCGCCTTTCCGATGAGAATGACAATCGATTTTAGTAATTTGTTGTTTTTCAAGAGTTTTATTTCACTCATAATCAAAATTCAACGTAGAATAGATGTTCTTCGGCGGTAGGTTTCGATCCAAAAAAAAACTAAAATGATTTTAGCCTTGACAGGCTTGTAAAACAGAGGATGTACAGGAATTGGTATTTAGGAGCGAGGTTCCTCGCCCATAAATCCAAGTTTTTGTTGGATCTTCGATATCTTGAGACTGCCGATGCTGATTTTGACTTTAGTTTTTGTCGTCGACGCCTGTCACAGACGACAATAATAAATTACAGTTTGAATTTTGACTGTTAGGGAAGTACATCTCTTGCACTACAAAAACCCAATATTTTCGATTATCGCTCTCATCAGAAAGGCAATTCTCGATTTGTAGGAAAATCGGCTGTTTCCTTTTATAAACCGCCCGTAACGTGGAACGGAGTATATGGTATCATGTGATGAGAGTGAAAAAGCTATTGGCACGGTCAAAATAACCGGTCACCTGGAGTAGCACCCCTAGGCTGAACCGGGCATGGATGTGAGTATACCATTATTTATGCCAAGAAGGCCGAAACAGGCCAAAATGTGCCAAAGCAAAGCGCCTTCACTACAAGGCAGGGATACACATTTACCGGTAGCGATACTTACCCTATATTAATAGGACTCGAAACAAAAAAGTCGTTCAGAGGAAATTATCCACGTCCCTTATCCCCGGGGGCTAAGAACGCCTCCCACTAGAATGGTAACCCCGGTGATTATATTCTACAAAACGCGGCCCAGCATGTTGCGCACACAGACGAATCGCCGCGAACATCAACATAATACCTTCCTGGTATCATATCAAGCGATCTACGTGGTAGATTGATTTGGAAGTTATCGCGAGCGAGTATCACCCGGGGATGATATTTGTTGTCCCCCGTCAAAAACGTGCCTTTGTTCCTGGAATCAGAAGAAATAGAGAACATCCCTGAGGGGAAAAATGCTGACAAAAGGCATGTTTCTCCGAGATACATGTTCGGGTTCCGGCTGGCGAAGTACGCATGCCTACAAGTACGTCAAAAGTACCAGGTAGCCCTTTTTGTATTAATACTCCACGTGTAATACTCGCAGTAGTATCAATTAATACATACACATACACATATATACAAGCTAATATTATATACGGAAGAATATTGACGTCATGAAACCTCACTGCCGGCCTGAAAATTATGCTACGGTACGCGATAGACGATTATATTAATAATCACCAATTTTAGCTGGGCCTGGCGTCTTGCTTTCATGGCACTGCTGTTGTTACTATTACGGAGGACCATATTAAATAGAACCTACGGTGTCCACTAAAGTCTATATATTTACCTATTTTTTACTAACAACATTTTGGTCCTATTTACTATGGTCTCCCGTAATAATGTCTACGGACAGTATAGCCACGAGTTTGACCGATTCTCTATTACAGTAGGGTCTGCCTGGGGCTTGTGGTGTTCGCCAAACAGTTTTGTTTTGTCAAAGAAAAATTGGCCATAGCGAAGGGCATTGGCTAGATAGTTTTTTTTTTAATTAATCCTAATGTTTTATGTAGTTATAAGCCCGACACTTCGCACCTACACGGCCGATCCAAGGGTGCGATAATACAACTACTTGAACGATGTCTGTTTATTTGCTGTTTTGTGTTTGCCCGGCGAAAAAACGGGTATTATTGGCTCATATACTTTGATTTTGTTTTTTCAACAGCGAGTATGAAACCGACCCCGTATCTGCGTTGTGATAGCATGGTATGCATAGGTCGCACGACATTCTATAATAGATTGTGCTTGCAAGTGCTGCAAAAGGGAGGACTGAAAAGAAAGAAAATGGAGCGAGTGTCTCGCCATCCCCCTGTCCCGTCCAAGCGGTGGTGGTGTGTGTGTGTTTTCACATTAAACCTTCCTTTCTACCCGTCGACATCTAGCACACCCAGTGTCCGTGCCGATTCTTCATCCTAAGGAGATACCAGTTACCAGGTATGTGGTCACAAAACTACGACACAGAGATACCGCGCTCAGTGCAGTAAGCAGAACAGACAATGCAATGCAATGCCACATACGACAGGCAATACCTACCCTGCTAGCAATCCAGGTGCATGCAAGAGAAAAAGAGAAAAAAAGAAAAAAAAAGAAAAGGAAAACAAATTGTAGCCGCCCCCGACCGGTTGTTATGGAATTCGTATCTATCGTCGTTATTTTGTTGCCTCGTTTTCCCCGTACGTAAAAACAACAAAATATTTTGAGTTACTGTAGTATGGCTTACATGTAGTTCACAATTTATGATATATTTATAGTGTGGATGGGGGTAGATGAAATTAATTAATTTACTACTTGAGCTAGTGAGGATGAATTAATTTAGCGAAAGAGGGAGAAGAAGAAACTTCGGCATTGCCCCTTTTTGAGCACAGGGATGTTGCCTTACGAGTAGATAATAAACAGCCGATCTTCCTAATTGCCTTCCCGATGAGAATGACAATCGATTTAAGAGTTCGGTGTTTTTTATCAGGTGTATTTCCCTCACAATCAACATTTAACCCAGAATATATGTTCCTCGATGGTAGGTATCGCACCACACAAACAAATCGAAATATGCCTTGACAGGCTCGTGAAACAGAGGACATTATAGAATAGGTATTTACTGTAAGGCCGAGGTACCTCGCCCAGATATCCCGATTTTCTTGGATCTTCGACATCTTGAGACTGCCGATTTTGATTTTGCATTTTTTTTTATCGTCGACGGCTGTCACAAATAACAGTAGCTTACAGTGTAAACTTTGACTGTGAGGGAAATAGATCTCTGACAATACAAAAACCAATTATTTCGATTATCAGTCTCATCGAGGAGGCAATTCTCAACAATAGGAAAATCGGCTGTTAAATAGACCCAGTCAAGCATGTATTTTTGGATAATTGGTTACCTCAGGCTCCCAATCAAGCTGCCAAGCTAATTCTACCGGCCATCACCGGAGGGGGCTGAAAAAATGGTGCAGCAATACGCGCGCGTGCTAACATGGAGGTATACCGTTTTTTGGCTGAAAAGGTTTTCTGAATGACCTATTAAAAGCTCCTTAACCCCAAATCTTCGGAAGTCTATTATTATTGTGTGTTGAAATAGTTTTCGATCATCGTCACTAGGCCATGGGGCGTTTCATCGGGTTGGACTTTTGTTTTCCTCCAAAAATCTGGTTTTAGACTACTGCAGGTATAGAGGCCCTATACTATAATCAAGATAATCAAGTCACCACCCTCAGAAAGTGTCCTGTATGCAGGTGCACCTTTATCTTCATAGCATGCGTCAATATCAGGTATTTACATAGACAAAGAGGGGACGAGTGTTTGTTTTGTGTGCAAAACATCCCGAATTTTGAAAAAATATGCTGCTAAAACAACAAAACGACATAATAGCTTGTTGTGTGACATCGATTTTGGAGAGAACAGGCAGCTTGATTGGGACCTTGGGGGGTGGCTGGGTGGTTCGTATTATTTTGGGCTGCAGTGCAACGTGGCACGTTCGTATCTCTGTCGCATGCTACGGTAGAGGTGCACCATTTGCCTTCTGAGGGCGTGGTCACTTGAAGACCTCTATATCTGCAGTAGTCTAAAAACATATTTTGAAGGGAAAACAAAAGTGCTACGCGATTATACAATCCCATGACCGGAGCATAGTACATTGTATATGTATAGTTATGTTTGTGAATGTTTCGTACTTTTCGCAACCTTTCTCTTCGAACGAGCACTTTTCGGCAAAACACTAAGTACCCCGACATGGGACGCCCGGCCGGACACATTGGTCGAGGTTTGAGCACGATCCGAGCACTGTAGCTCGCGTGGCGGGCGCTCAAAGTTTTGTTTCCCGCGGGAGTGGATAAGACTATTTCCCGGGTTCATCTGCATGAGGCCCTGTTCTTTTTTCGGTCGTGCGTCTTTTTTTTTTAGTTTCTTGCCCGGAGCACGGGGAGCACACAAGGACAGCAGCAGCTCCCATGACCGGAGCAGAGTATACAAATGATAGTCCGACGTTTCTGGGTTAAGGAGGGAGTCGATCATTCAGAAACAGTGTCAGCCAAGAAGTGCCACCCCTATCCTAACAGGCGTCATTCTGCCGACCCCTCGCAATATTTGCCCGAGGTACCACTTATATTTCCCGCTCGAGCTCAGCACAAATGCTTGAATAGTAGCTGTAAATGGTTTACAGCCCTCAAACTAGCACAGCCTCAAAGTCCGGGGTATCAGATTCTCGACGTGTCTCGCGTATCAGACTCTTGACATAGAATGACACACGTTGTTGTGCAGCAGCAAACAGTACTCGTAGAGGGTTTGAGGGGAAAAAGCCCGAACAAAGAACGCTGACCAACATTCGGCCCAAAAGACGTTTTAATTGTCGCCTTCGGACGTCAGCGTGGCATCATCCGAAGGTTCGTTCGCATGACAAAAACAATGCCATCGAAGAGGTTCCGCCGTACCAAATCACATTTGTGTTTGAAGAAAGTAGGACGATTTGCCGTTACAGATTTAGACCTGGCCATCAACTACCGTAGTATGTCGTAGGTTTAGCTCACAAACACCGTACCAGGTACCGTGCATGACCGAATATCACTGCGTAAGTCCCCAAAAATAAGCACTGTTTTCATATTAATATGAAATCTAAAAGGGTGTTTATATTTCGAGACATAATGGTATAGAACAAGCATGCCCGATGGGCGCGTCTGTCTGTGGCTTATCACGCACCTTGCAAAATACGATAATGTTACGGAGGACCATCGTAAGTGGGACCCAATATTGGAAGTACAAATAGGGACATTCAAAACGTTTTTCAGTGCACCGTAGGCTCTATTTACTAGTATTTACTATGGTCCCCCGTGGTAGTTGAGTGTCAAAGGTTTCTTTGATCGTGCTCACAGCTGGCGCATTTCAATTGTTTTTCTATTAATATTAAAAAACAAAATCCCGGCGGGTGCACTACTTGCCTCAGGACGAGAGCACCACGGAAGCGGCATGCTCGTGCCTGCGACCGCGCCACATCGCCCCTCCCCCTCTCTTGCAGATGCCACGTTGGGCCACGTGCGGAGAGGCGTTTTTCAATAGGGGTACGCAGCACTTATTTTATTTTTTATAAGGCAATATTTGTCTTACGGTGGGGATTCTCGGCTATGAAACGACGCTTGCTACCATAGAAGAGGTGCGCCATGTTTAGTTTCTGCCTTATAAGGGTGGCCACTTATCACTTGAGGAGCTCTCTATCTCACCCAAAAAAAAACTATTTTGGAGGATAATGAAAATGTTATATACCCGATGAAGAACCCCATGGCCGAAGTATACAGAATGGAAAAACATTGCATCACGTTAATAAAAGTCCGACTATGTCGGGGGCTAAGGAGCTAGCACGACCATTCAGAAAACCTTTGAGCAAAAACCTCGCTACCTCCATCATAGCACGCGTCGATCGACCCAGTAATTCCATGCCTCAATACGTTTGTCTGTACACTGCTTTTCGAAATACAATACATGACACCTAATAATAATAAACGGGAAATCGGGTCCAGGCTGGGGTTCTTATCGGAGAGAGGGCGCCTTTTTACGCTAATTTCAAGATAACGACTCCCGAATTTCTTAGTTTCTTCCAAATTCAGCCTGGCTTTCTGGTTAGCCTGTTTCATATTAGGTGTCCTGTTCTGAAGACCTCGTTGGCCATGAGATCGACGCTCCCCGGACTAAGCGGACAGTTATTTTATCGCCGCGTGTTTAGGTACGACATAAACAGCTGGCGCCGCTGGTAAGGAGCGTCGGGAAAACAAAACATGGTTCACCCTTCTTTGTCGAAGACGCGTGAAGAACGGTTTGGGCCTGGGACCACACAGCGGAGGTGGGCCCGTGTTTACTATAATTTTGTGGGAGCTAAGACGAAATCGTATAAACGAAGAGTATAGTCTTGGTGTCGGGCCACTCGTAGCTAATTAGTGTCGGTCCACTCTGTTTAATGTCGGACATGTCGACCTGGGCCGTCCCCCCAAAAAGCAAGCGATTTCATTTCGCAACTATCATTTTCACACCCTCCCCTCCCCACACCCTTCCCGACGAGCATGCGCTTGGCGTCCGCTCACGAGCCCGCTACGGGGTCGCCACCTGGGAGGACCAACATGAAAGACTTTCACCCGGTGAGTGAGAGGTTTCTCCTATATGTCTGCACCCAAGCCACAGAGAGCCCAGAGGACGTACGTCTTAGCGTCCCATATCTGGTACCTTTATCTTTCTTGTGGTTTGTCGAGAAGGCACAGAGCCGTGATTATCCACCCCCCACCGGTGCATATTTACAAATCCGCATCTCCGAACTGCGTCCTATTACACTATTGACAACAACACCGGCGGCGAAACCATATGTTACCGGTACAAAGCACGGGCATGTTGCATACAAACTTCTGGGCGGGGGGGGGCAACAAAATGAATCTCCGCATTATTCGCATCCGCATTGTTCTTCCACACGTACCCAGGTACCCATTATTGGTATTATAGTTGTAGCCCGTTGGGACTGGACCCACTCACTGCGATCGGACAAACTACTTGGACGTGCTATACACAGAAGTAGGGATTGGAGCTATGTCACGGTAGGGCGGTGGCTTATCGTGTGAGGCCCTCACACGAGGAGGAGCTAAATATCTCACCAGAAACGGGGCTTTCGAAGAAAATTGTTTGCGCGACCCTCACCAACATTTCCCTGCGCTGCGTACAAGTACTACTACTGCTGCTGTAGTTCCTAAAGAAAACACGATGTATGCTGCGGTTGCTGCTGAAGGAGGCGTATCATCCTGCACATCGTCCCCCTCATTTGTCAGACGGAAATGTTTCATCCACGCTAGCTCAGCTATTTAAATACCTAATTATGTTCACCCCTGCCCATACACTTCGATGATATTCTATGTGTCGTGTCCCTCGTGTTGGACAGTTGAAAAGTAATTACTGTATACTGTCTTGAACTAGTATGGAGATATATATATACAGCAGTGAGTATTCCGATTTAAGAGCACCCAAGATAAGAGCACATGCGGTATTTAACAGCGGTCAAATCGGCATGTCCCACCTATACTAAAATACTAGTATGGAGATATATATATACAGCAGTGAGTATTCCGATTTAAGAGCACCCAAGATAAGAGCACATGCGGTATTTAACAGCGGTCAAATCGGCATGTCCCACCTATACTAAAATATACGTAAGAGCAATCCATGTGTACTTGAGAGCGCTTTCGTGTTGGCTTGTCACGCGCCTGGGCACCCGCTCTTAAACCGGTATTATCCTAATTGGATATCGGTAATCCACGCGTGCTACGATAGATGTATAAGGTATACCCTTTTTTGGCTGAAACGTTTTCGGAATGACGGGAGGCTCCTTAACCCTAGATCGTCGTAACTATTTATTATTGTGTTGCAATTGTTTTGTTGTATAGTTAGGCCCTGGGATCGTTCATCGTGTAGTTTTGTTTTTATTTTCCTACAAAAAAAAAGAATTTGGGTGAGGTATAGAGCTCCTTAAGTGACCACCCCCTTGTAAGGCAGAAAACACCTATACTTTGTATGCAGCTTGTGTCAATCGGTAGTCGGTAGTCTGGTGTTTATGGGTAATCGGGACACTTTATTTTTCCGATACGATTACGTACCGATCGATGTATCAGAAATTACGATACAATACATTAAACAAACTAATAATAATAATAATAGTAATGACTGCGCTGTTCGTATAAAATCACGTACTATGTCGTGCAGCCGCCACAGGCAGCAGACAGAGTGATACATAACCAGAACGTATTTTTCAAGCCTAGCCGTGCTGCAGCCCCTACCGTTGACGTTAATTTTCAGCAGTGCACTAGTATACTAAGAACGCCTGGCGCGACCAGAGGCAACGGAACCCTATCCATACAGCAGTGTACGTATCATATCTACGAGTAGCATAGCTGTGCTGTGGCTCACCCACTTGCGCCGAGCGCCTGGGGAGTGGTGATGAAGGGGAGCTGTTGGTTCCGCGACCCATGATGACGAGGGAGAAGCTCCTTCTTGGACCCTGCACACACATGCACACCGCGGCGCAGAGCAGCGCACGCGACACCACAACATGTGATGATCAAGCTTGAGCGAAAATAGTGCTTGCCTCCGACATTGATCGGGAGTAAAGGAATGAATGGCGACAAGGCGGAGCGTAACGTAAAACGCCACGAAGTGGTCAACAATCTCTACATATATAACATGCGTGTCCAATAGCAAACCCGACAAGCTCTACACATACAACATGTCCAATAGCAAACCCGCGCCAATATTACAGTTGTCAAATGTAGTTTGGAGCCTGACCGGTAAGAAGCCTGTGTCGCGCTCCTCATTATTGGTACGGTTTTCTTGTGACTGGAGGCGACGCGTGCTACGATAGAGAGGTATAATATTGGCACGTTTTGGCTCCTTTTTGTTTTTGAATTATCGGGCTCCTTAACCCCAAAGCGACGTTTCTTTCGAAATTAAGCGTTGCAATATTGTTCAGTGTACATACAGTTAGGCCATGGGACTCAAAATTATTAAGTGAAATTTAAAGTTTCCTCCTAAATCGGCGCTTGACTAACTGTTAGTATATGTCACACACTAGTAGTATACTTAACAGCTCCTCAAGGGAGGACATTCAGAAATAGAAATGGTGCATCTCTACCTCCAGCCAGCCTGCGTCAAGCGATTTTGTGGTCATAAAATAAACTGATGGGAGCGGGGGGTGGGATATTTATCTGGTATGGACCACAGCGGTACAGCAGTAATTTGTACGAGATAAGCTACATGCAGTGGTACCGGTATATTTCCTTTGTTTGTTTTGTACTGGCTGCCACATCTCCTTCAATTCAGGGTGGGAGCACGACACTTTTGGTGTTGATGTTGTTGTTGTTGTTGTTGTTGTTGTTGTTGTTGTTGTTGTTGTTGTTGTTGTTGTTGTTGTTGTTGTCGTTGTTGTTGTCGTTGTCGTTGTTGTTATTATTGTTGTTGTTGTCGTCGTGGTTTTGTAGTTGTTATTGATGATATTGTTTGTCCGGTTTGTTTTATTTGTTTGTTTCGGTTTCTCTCCCTTTGGCAATCAACCGATCGATGCAGTTTCTCTGTCTCGTAGTTTTGTCACCACAGAGCTTGTTGTGTCTCTTCAGGATTGAAGAATCGGCAGGGACATCGTGACTGGACGTCTTGGATATCGACGTGTATAGAAAGAACGGTTTACCGTGAACACCCACACTGTGGTCACCCTGTTTAGCCGCCTTCGGCACATTAAAAACTCCCCAGCAAGCACCCTGAAGCACCACAGCATCCCCCGTGGTGGCGAACTAAATAGTCTGTATTGGTTTCGCAACGGCCGCAGCCTGCTGTGCAATATCACGCCTGTACGGTGTCCTTGTCTCACAAATCATACCGGATAAAGTACCAAGTATATTACGACTCATGGTCCGCACATTTTTCTAAAAAAATATCAAAGCGCGCCGCGAAGCCGCGGTCGGGTCGGGGCCGGTGTCTACGTTATAATAGGGGTCAGGGTTAGGGTGAGGGGTGGGGGTAGGGTTGGGTTGGGGCGACGGCTGGCCTGGTCTTGGATTTTTATTAAAATATATAACTATAACAGTCTGAAAACGGCTTGGAACCTGCCCTACAAAGCGTGTAGTATGTTTGGTACTTTATCTGGTATGATTTATGGGGCACGGCCGGCGAAGGCGCTTCATATCGTGTTCCTCGGAAGCGGACACTACGTACAGGAATACTTGATGCAGACTAACTCGAATCAATAATGTATGATTCCACCAATTCACACCCTCGTGATGCCATCGTTGCTTTTTTGGACTGTATCAATCCATCAATCAAGATCATTCAATCGATCAATCAACCAGTAAACCAATCACTCCATAAGAAACAGGAAATTCGAATATGTTCCAGGCTGAGAATTTCTCGTTTGACATTTGGGTGCGTTCTACACTAATAACATCCGTATACCAGCGACTCCCGAATTTCGTTTTTTATCTTCAAATCTCAGCCTGCCTTTCTTATTCCACGATTTCGTATGTATCGCTTTTTCATTGCTCGATTTATTATTAGGTGTCCCGAGGTTGTCCTGTACTGTATTGCAAGACTTTTATATTTCGTATATTTCGTATATATGTATAGGGATTATATATGATATACCATTGGGATATATATAATATATATATATGTATATGTCGGTGTCCTTTGCCCAGTCGGTGAATGAAGCCAGTCTCAACTCGCAACTAACGGTGGACCGTGCGCTACGCAAGCCCAAATAGGACAAGTACAAGAGTGATTAGCGGGGCCATGCCGAGAGGCTGGCCGAGCAAGCGGACTTAAGACTCGACATTTTTACAACCAGAGCGAATATTGTTTGGAACATAAGAATGTTCGGGAGTCGTTAGATCGCTACTGTTAGCTCGTACCATATAACCGGTACCGGTAAAAAATATCACTCTGGCCCGAAACATAAGCATTTTTTTTGTATTAAATTTTAATCAAAGTGTTCCTTATATTGATGGTCAGAGTAGACGCTTAAAGTTTGTGCCCGCAGAATTATCCAAAGGTCGAAATCGGCGTCGCACCGCACCGTGCTGGTCTAGAACACACAAAATCCGCACCGAACTGCACCGCACCGCATCGCTCCACTCTCACAACGCTGAAAACCGAGGCAAGGCGGAACATATTCCTAAGGTGTTTCAAATCAAGGAAGATTTTACTACTACTACTACTACTACTACTACTACTACTACTACTGTGCGGCTACGGC
Organism: Saccharina japonica; assembly: GCA_008828725.1. Lineage (NCBI taxonomy): Eukaryota > Phaeophyceae > Laminariales > Laminariaceae > Saccharina > Saccharina japonica. The sequence continues at coordinate 239,252 of MEHQ01003168.1, forward strand.
GCGGTGAAAGAGTTTTCTCTGTTCGTACCTCGCCACACCTCACGGTACGATTTCAAACCAAACCAGACCGGCCCATATATATATACACTCGTATATACATTAACGTCAACATTCTAGGGCTGGGCATTGGCACAGTATGCACTGGCAGTAGTAGTATTCTAAAGTACTACCAGTAGTTATATACTGCTTGAATCGGCCTGTAGATTCGCCGGCAGGTCTTAAGTTACGTGTTTCTAAGAAACACGTCACGGAGAACCCACCGAATGCGCTCGGGAGGAGAGGAGAGAGACGAGAGACAGTGTACTGCAACAATCCGGTATTCTAGTTCATTTTGTCTACAGCATAGTCTCTACTGATTCAGCCAGCCAGTGCCCCGCGCTACCAGAATCCAAGAAATGCATGCGTACCGAACCGCACGGTTGTCATAACCAAACGACGCATAGCATGCTACGATAGAGGTGCACCATGTTTTTTTTTTCTGAGCGCGGTCACTTGACGAGCTCTATACTTATCCTCAAAACTGTTATTATAGGAAACCAAATGGGCGACCCGAGGATCACTCCTAATGCCTAACTATGTATACATTGAACAATATGGCAACAATTTTTTTTTTTTTTTAAACGCCGAATTTGGGTTAAGGAGCCCCGTCACCCAGAGATTTTTTCCGCCAAAAAATGACGCCTCTATCGTACGTACCGCTTCAAACCTTCCATAACCGCACCGCACTCGAATATTCTGCAAACCGAATAAATCGTACCGCAGTTAGGTCCTACACCGTGGCAAGCCTTTGCTATCTGCCCACGTGTTATGTGCATCCCACATTTGTGTGGTATTGCACTATATCGAAAGAACTCCGGGTTCCGCGTTAGTGCGGTTAAAAGCCGCTTAGTGAGGCACCGCACTAATAAACAGGGACCCACCCCACTGAGGTGAAAATACAGTACATATATATACTACATATATAATTTTAATTTTAATTTATTTTACTTAGTTCTCCCCCCACAAATAGACACACACCTCCTGAATTCTACAGCCTCAGATTGTGTCCCCCTCATACGGGATGTACATCCTACATGAGGACATATGAAATCCGTATGTACGCGCGATCGAAGTATTACACTCAGCTACGAGTAGCAAAGATGAGTTTCGACGAAATCCTCGAGCTCACAGCTGTTGTTTTTGTATTTATTTTTTATTTCAAGTATATACCAGGTATATAACGGAAACAAATCTGATCCCCCAGAAGCTCTCTTCCTACTCGTACTGCGAATGTCAACCTCCACTATGTCCTAGTAATTAATGTGTCCCCATCAAAGTGGATGCGGTTCTAAACTCCAGTGGCGTAATGTTTGCGAGTACTACAATACATGCCTGGTGATGTTGCTACAGTATGTATGTGTACTATGGTCCACAGCAGTACTGGTTTTGTTTCGTGTATAGTATGCGTTAATACTGTACCTATGTCACATACACAGCAGTGTGGTAGTATAAAACATCCGTACAGACTGCAGGCCGTACCGGCCCTGCAGTTGTGTATACTGATGTCGAAAAGGCCACACTATACGCTAGCAACCTAAATATTGTACATACGAGTACAGCGTTGTCCTAAATGAAATCAAATAACACCTTGGACCCAAGCACGAGGACTATAAAAGGCAAGAGCCTGGTGTAGAACGGATAGCCACGACAAACGAAGAGCGACACGCCGACAGGCAGACAGACAGATGAATCGCTGCATCGCGTCCGGTTGACCCACCACTGACCTGTTTCAGCCCTGACAAGTAAAACGGCGAGGCCCATCGTCAGTAATGCCCGAAAGCAATGCTCGCAACCGCTCTTCGTCATCATCATCATCTTGTACCACAGAAGAAGGTTCTTAGGTGTACAGGTAGTAGTAGTAGTAGTAGTAGTAGTAGTAGTAGTAGTAGTAGTAGTAGTAGTAGTAGTTCCAAAGGGAAACACCTGCATCCACGCCAGAGCACTCTACTAACAGACTGTGCGAGGAAGGCAATCGCGAAGGTCGAGTCCGCGTTTAGCGTATCGAGGCAGCCTGGGCTTCGATTGCGCCAAGGGCAGTGCTTGAGCCTGCTGCTTGCTGCTGATGACGACGATAACGATAATGATGAGACGCGGGCGTGGTTGATGCTGTTCCTGCTGCTGCTTCTGAGCAGGGTAGCCATGTGCGTATGTACAGCCAACGAACGTTATTGTGGAGGGCACACCACTGACAATGTTCCCGAATACATCTAGCATTTTGATGAGCAAAACAACCCTCGGCGCATGGAATAATTGTTTTTTCTATACAGTTTGATCTCATCAGCACTATTAGTAACTCATCAATGCATGTATGTATATGGTCGCAGGGCAGGCTCCGAAGCAGTTACCACTATGTCCCTAAATATAAGAACATTTTTTGCATTAGTATTCAATAAAAACGGTGCTTAAATTTCGGTACAGAGTATAACCGTGGAAGAGTGGGAGAAAATAATTCCTCCGGAAAGAAAATATTAAAATCACACATAAATCGAGGGCGTCCCGAAAAGTAATATTTCGACACCTAAATATCTAAAATGGTCAGAATGGAAAATCAATAAGAGCAGTGAGGTCGCTGCACGATTTAGAACAAAACAAGTTTTTTTTTCTGAAATCTTCCAAAAACCAACCACTTGGTTTAAAATACCCCCCCCTGAGCCTCGGAGGGGGGGTCTTTAAAACCAAGTAATTGATTTTTGGAAAAATTCAAAAACAATAGTTGAAAAAACTTGTTTTGTGCTAAATCGTTTAGGGATCACAGCAGTGCTCCGATTGTTTTGCCATTCTGACCATTTTATAGATAGTTAGGTGTCGACAAAATACTTTTCGGACGCCCCTGCATAAACCATTGAACATTGATTGATTGGCCTTACACGTTATTAGACATACAGCCCTAATACGAGCCCGAACTATTTAGTGAGGCTTTAGTGAGGCCGGGGTGGAGGTCCCTTATATACCGACGTCCCTTATCAGAGCTGGTACCGGCCCCTTATCCTCGATGGTGGGCTAAAACGGTGCGCAGAAATTTGAGGTCCCTTAAGTACCGCTTTCCCTTCTCGCGGGGCCGCTTAACCCCTTTAGTACTGCGGTACCGATGTGGGGACAAAACACTTGGAATTTGACTGGAATGTTTGTTTATGTACAGTGCAGTACTAAAAGGGTTCATAAAGGCTACATATATATCATATACTACATGTACAACGAACACAGCGAACACCTTAAATAATGAAACGGGTGCATGTATGTACTGCATTCACTATTAATACTGCTCTACCTGGTTGCATGCATGCAAGCATGCATGCATGCAAAACAAAAAAAAAAAACTGCATTCGAGTGTTGCAGTACAGTGGGTACCCCGATTTAAGAGCGTTTTAAGAGCGTGTCCCGTGACAAAGTCACAACAAAGCGCTCTTAACTACACATTGCTCTTATATATGTTGTGGGCAATGTATTAGTTTGAGTGTGTAGGCGACACGTGCTACGGTAGAGGTATAAGGTATACCGTTTTTGAGCTGAAACCTCTTCTGAATGACGGGCCTCCTTAACCCAAAATCGACGGGAAAAAAAAAACAAAAATTGTTCTTGCGTTAAAAATGTTTTAAATTGTGTTCTTAGGCCATGGGATTGCTCATCGAATACCATAGCCCTTTATTTTCGTTCCAAACCATATTTTGGGTAAGGTATAGAGCTCCTCCTCAAGTGACCATCCATCCTCAGAAAAAACATGGCGCACTTATATCACAGCATGCGTCAGGCGGGACATACATACATACATGCCGTTGACCGATATTAAATCCCGAATGCTCTTATATTATCTCGGGCGCTCTTGAATCGGGATTACCCACAGTCTGGGCCCGCCAACAACAAGCACATACTCGTACATGTATACAGACTCGTACAACAGCACTGCTGCTGTTATCCGAGCACAAGCAAGCCTGAATATTATTGTGGCATCATCATTGCACAAGGTTTGGCATACACACTGCTTCTTCTATATATACAATATGTATTATATTATATATTACCTGGTATAATATATATTATGTATATCGGATTTAGTGCAGCGCTCACCACTAAACAAAGTTTCTTATGCGAATTTTATTATCGTCCCTCGATTATATAAGTAACTTGAGCTTCATGTATATTATGTTCTTGTAAGGATGTTTATTTTTCATATTTGTGGGCCTATATATATACCCCCTACACACCCCTTGGACAATAAGTAGACAGTGATTGCGCAATACAATGTGATGGTATACAAGGGCGGTCTACTTGTTGTGTCGTCAGCAATTTTTATCGATCCGATCTATCCGGGCTGGCGACGGCCATCAATGGGTAGCCGGCAGAATAGATTGTGTGTGGTGGTTGGGTGGTGGTTGGGCAATATTATCTATCGATGGGTATTTCCCCTGTATAATTCAGTGCGGTGGGGAGAATGGCTATCGATGGATGGATTGCACAATAATGCACAATCCATTATTATTATATATTCTTAATTGCCGTTGGCAATTATTTGCTATCGATACCGACACCTCTCCTCGTACTACAGTATATTCATCGTTGTGGCTGATATACGCATGCATACTGTGATAGAGGCAGCATATTTTGGCTGAAAGGTTTTCGAGGTGACTGGAGAGCTCATTAACCCGAATTCGTCGGACGTCCATTCTTGTCTTGAAATATAGTTCATCGTGGAGTAATTAGGCCATGGGATTGCTCGTCGGCCCGGTAGCACTTACTAAAAAATCATGTTTATGTATAGGGCGATAACCAAAAACGGGTATACCCGGTCGGTTTTCACTTAAAAACGGGTACACCCTGGAACCAAGTAAAAAACACACCCAACGAGCCACCACGCGATTGGTCAAAACAAAATTGTACCAGGTAGCCATCTTTTAGAGATAATGTCCCGGGTACAACTGTAAATGTCTATTATGCTTGGCTTGGCTTTCAACCGTTGTTGGTTATTAATTTCGCTTAAACCACTTGCCTACAGTGTGCCTCGCTCTCCACTGCGTCTGCGCCCGCTCTTTCGTTGTTTCATTTTCTTCCAAGCCTTTGCACAATTTACTTTAACTCTATCCAACCTTTTTACGCATATGGGCACGTACTTCTTCAGAGTGATACGACCATCCACCTAATGTATGATATGCTGTCGTATGTATGCCCAGCAGTATCAACATACTTTGTATGTGTTTTTACTGTAATACGGACGTTAGTATAGGGTGCATTTCAGCTAGACGCTGAGACCAAGTAAAACATTCATGCATACTTGCCGCCAGAACCCTCGGCCTCTAAATACCCCTGACCTCCGGCCCTGCTTCCGATCCCACCCGGACCTGAGCCCTCCAAACATAATGTGGACACTTTTAAGTGTATAGTTGAGCGCCGACAAGTGTGCCTGGTTGTCACTACGAATCCCTCAGAAACGGGCACAATGTGGTTTTGGCCAATCTATCCCGTGATGGCTCGTGGGATGTGTTGTTTTGACTCGATTCCATGATGTACCCGTTTTTGACTCCAACCGGAGCGGGTGTACCCGTTCCTGGTTATTTCCCTTATATATACGTCAGCTGTGAGTTCAACCGATTGAATAGTTTGTTAATGTTGGAATGTGGCCGACTATGATGATAGTCGAGAGGTAAGCGCTTGGATTGCTGTGAGGCAAGTCCGTTTGCGAGCTTCGCTCAGAAGAAAGACATCGATGATGTTGAAATGGCGCTTTCAGGCCGATTAAGAAAAAAGGAAGAAAGGAGAGAAGAGAGAGTGTGAGGATGGGGGTGCCACCATCAGTCAGCTCTCAGCAAGACGCACGCCCTACGGCTAATCCCGGGCCATTGTACTGCCCGAGCTACATCAACGTTCCCAGTATCGATACTTAGCAGCGTTCCCAGCATCGATACAGATGGTGCTTGCTCGAGATCGTTCTCGGTTCGTACTCGTGATCGTTCTCGGTACGTGCTCGTGAGCGTTACTTATTGCTATTGCGCCGAACTACGACGAACGACTACCAGGAGAATTTTCTTGGAGTGTTCTTCTTACGTGTATTTTGAGTACCAAGCAATACCACTCTTATATCAAGTATATCCTGTTGTGGTACGTACGTGGATAGATCTTGCTACTGTGCTCTGACTTATAGACGACTTATGTTTCCGATCAGCGACTCGGTAGGCTACTGCCTACTGTTGTAGCGAAGTACCTATCACTAACATAGTTTATGCTCAACTTTTTAAATTTTCCTCCAAACCAGTTTTGGACTTACTATTAGTTTAGAGCTCCTTAAGTAAGGAACCTCAGAAAAAGCATGGTGCACCTCTACCGCCGTATAGCATGCATGCCTCCACAATCGTCGTCGATTAACGCGCCTCACAATCCATGGTTGCTGTCAACAGAAATTGTCGACCACAATAATAGGCAATATCTATACTCGTAGGCTGGCAATCTTGTGTATCGATAGATATTGTCGGCAGCAATTACCAGATGAGATACATTGATTATGATATGTTGGGCTATGATAGACTAATATAACCACAAGAGAAATGATAGCCGAAAGTAAAAAGCATTTGTTACACCCTGGACAAATAGAAACCAAACAGAACATTGCTGTTACTGCATACAATACCTCAAACAGCGCGTATATCGATTGTCATCGTTACCCACAATAATATAATAATAGGTTTTGGCCACGCTGTCCATCTATAGATATTGTCGGGCCCAACGTAAAACTAGCAGACAATTGACCCGACGTACCTTGTTTGTGTTGCTACAATGGAGTGAATAGGTGGCCCATAGATGGCCGTTGTCCAGAACAACACCGTAGATATCGGGGAAGCAACTCCAGCAACAATAGACCTTATTTGAAAAATAGGTAAACAGGTCGTCGATTGATCGCTACGACAGTGCCGCCAACGACATTATTATTAGATCGGCCACCTTGGTCCGCATCGACAGTCGTCGCCACCCACCCGTATTTTACTATTGGGTGTGCTTCCACAAGAGACGATTGCCTCAAACTATTCGTTATGTGAAAAAGATTGGTGCACTTTATGAAAAATGAAAAGGCTTCATACATGTCCAAACTGTCAAAACAAAAAGTACTTGAGAAAACTTACATGATGTTTTCGGTGGAGCAATTTGTCGACATTTGTTTCATATTAAATACGGTATATATGTATATACTTCGAAGTATATCGTTAGTTTTTGACGCACGCCGAAAACGATTAAATATGAGTATGAGATGAAAACAAACGTCTCTCGAACTCGACAACCCAATTGCAGTCTACTGCTTTAACTAGCTAGCTTTAACCGTTTGAGCACCGGTCCCACTCTTTCGGTGGCGAACTACTTGGGATTAGTGTGGGGTATATTTTGCAGTTCTGAAAGGGTTAATACCTAAAAAAGATATTGCTTCAACAATGCACCACGCTGTTTTGTTGTTGTTCCCCAACAGCACGAGTTTCGCAATGGCGGTCGACGGATAGCTTGCACAATACTAAATTATATATTGTGTTAGTATCGCAATCGAATGAGTAACATTCGCGTTGCTAGTCTCCGGTCTTACTAAAAAATAAGGTGTCGAGAAAGGGCCGCATTATTATCGAGCAAGTTTTGTCCAATGTGTTACCAGTAGTATCGCAATCGATTGAGTATCATCCGCGTTGCTTGTCTCCAGTCTCAATCTATCGTAAGAGAAGATTGTTGTTAATCAGAGTGTTGGAGGTGCTGATCGGTTCAAGCGGGAGCTGTATGATATGGAGGATGTCCCGTTTACTCTAAATGTGCGCATGCTAAAGGCCGCGAGGTGATGGAGACACTGCTGTACAGGTGTGTGACGTGGACCCTTGTCCAGGAGCACTTTGCTGAGCTCCGAACGGCACACCACAACTTCCTCATACGTACGGACCATTAGTTTCCATCGCCGACAACGCATCGACCATCTTATCATGTCGTCCGCCAAGGCTCTCAAGAAGGCACAATGCGTGAGCGTTGAGATGACCATCCGCAAACGACGCCTCCTCTTTGCGGTGTTCGTCAGCTCCAAGCAAGATAGTCAAAACACACCCAGAGACAAGCGATGGTTTGATGATTCAAGTCGTTTATTAGGGGTACGAATAGCAGGAAGTGACAGTGTGCGTCGTCACATATATATGCACCCAGTCGTCAAGATCCACATAATCCTCAACACATAAAATCCTGAATCGTCATGTAACTGTTAAACTGAAGAGGCATCACGAACATGAGAAGGCCGTACAGCGCACGACCAATGAGCGGCTGGGGAGGGTGTGAAAATGATAGTTGGGAAATGAAATCACTTGCATTTTGGGTGGGCGGTCCGGACCGTATGATCCGAAAAAAATAATACGTGCAATCAAAGTGATCCGCACGCACAATGAACAAACATACGTACGCACCTGGAAAATCTGCCAAAAACGTAAAATAATCTCTCGGATACGCTGTACGCAGATACGGTACGCAGATAGATGCAGTGCGATAAAATACCAGGTGCGTATAAAGTAGCGGTGCCATCATCAGGCATGAGCTTTGCTCGTCAGATAGGCTCTCTCGGAGGGTGGATGTCACATGCACGCGGGAGGAGAGAACACTCAGCACAGCGACTGACTTCTTGACGTGGGTCAAGCTTTTGTGTTTTTATCGGGGGAGGTGTGGTTATTACCGCAGCCATTCCTACTACTATGCACGTTGTATTTGTAGGTGATGCGGTGTCTGATTCTTCCTTGTCTCTACGCTCTTCTTGGTACCACTCCGTCCCGAAATATAAGAAATGTATTGAAATTAATACGTAACTACATTAAAAAGTTCCTATATTACGGGACAGAGCTGTATGTGCAATGCAGCAGCTATGATACCGAGCGGTCTGGATACCTGCCCTCTACCTGCCTCTACTGCTCATTGTTGTTGGCATAAAATAAGCAGCGTTTGAACTGCCTCAGGTATTGGTATGCTCTGCCTGTGTCTGTGTGCTATACGCCAGCGCCAAACTACAGCCGGTATAACCCAAGCGTCGGAAGCCACGCTGGCTGCCTCTGGTCTGGCGGCGACGCGCCGAGTGCGCTCGAGTCGACCTGTCTTGGTATTATTTTGAAATTTGACACAACGAAGCATCCGAGCGTTGACGTACAGCAGTACATTCTCCGGTCCTTGGACCGGAGACTCAGAAAGCATAATCCCAAAAGTGAAGCCCGATTTTCAAGATAATAGGCGTGACAAAAGTGGCCCCAGTTTTCAAGTTACTCAGCGTGACAGAAAAGTGACCCCCGAAATCAAGTCAATAAGCGTGACAGAAAAGTGACCCCCTCAAATCACACCACGGGTACCCCCTTGTCCCCTCGACCCTCAAAGCTCGTTCTTGGCGCACAGCAGCGGCGTCGCGACAGTTTTTGCACGCCTCGACAGCCAAGCACACACCATGGGCCTCGGCCGAGTATCGGCATCTTGGTGAGCGCACGTCGAGCACAGCAGCACGCTCGCCGAGCACCCCTCCAGCAGACCCCGAGAAAAAACTGCGACCACTGGGAGTTCCACATATTATTACTACTATTTTTGAATAGGGGGCGGGGGTTCCTGATGGCTGTGGTGAGGCGACAGAAAGCAGCCACGACGGTTGCATGACATGAAGCAAGCCACGACGCCTCGCCACCACGTGTATGAGTACATGCCACGCCAAGACCAACTGCTGTTGTTGTGGTCTGGCGCCGCGAAGAGACACGCCGAGTGCGCTGTACTGGGCGTAGAACCCAAGCGTCCGAAGCCACGCTGGCTGCCTCTGGTCTGGCGGCGACACGCCGGTGGCGCTCGAGTCGACCTGTCTCTGGTATTTTGTATTTTGACACAACGAAACATCCGAGCGTTGATGATCGCTTGACTGACTGCTGCTGCTGACTGCTGCTGCTGCTGCTGCTGTAAAGTCTACGAGTACGGAGAGGCGCGCGCCGAGTGCGCTTCCCTTCGTGTCTAGGCCCGAGCCCTCGCCAGCCGACTGTAGTTTGGCGACAGAGAGACGCACCGATCGTCGGCTGGTCGTCGGGCGCGAAGCAACGTCGCTGTGTCACCATCCAACCCATCGATCGTGCTGCTGCTGCTGCTGCTGCTGTTGTTGATGCTGCTCTTGCTTGCTGCGTGGATAACATCTTGAATTTAAAGACCATGCCTATTTTCGATCCGGTCAGATTTTAGCACAATCAAGAGGCCGTTTCCTATGCGGTTCGATTTCGAGCTTCAGGTTTGTTTTTTTCGATCTCAAAAACGAAAGCACCGTCCTGGTATGTATGCAGTCCGATTGGCAGTATACTCCGAGTATCGACGTGCATTTCGTACTCCGAGTACTTAAGAGTATGAGAGTACTGCGGCCTGAATACTCGGAGTACTGGTATGAGAGTACTGAAGCCCCAAATACTTAGGAGTACAAGGAGTACCCGCGTAGTATCGACCCCGAAATACTCCGAGTACAAGCAGTATCGAAGTAAGTGTTCATACCCGAAATACTCCGAGTACGAGCAGTATCCCGGAGTACGTATTGAACCCCGAAATACTTTGAGTACACGAAGTACCTGAAGTGTTATATCTCCATATAGTACTCCTTACTTTTTACCAGTCTCGGAGCATACATCTATCTGTGCAACACATTGAAGACAACGAGGAACTACCCCTGAGCCGCGGGAAAAACGCAGGACAAAGACTTGCAATTGTTTTCAGGACTGGGGACTAGCAACGCGAATGATACTCATTCGATTGCGATACTAACACTTGGACAAAACTTGCTCGATAATAATGGCCCTTTTTCAACACATAATTTTTAGTAAGACCGGAGACTAGCAACGCGAACGTTACTCATTCGAATTGCGATACTAACACAATTGCCTATACGTAGCAGTTAATGGCTACACACACTCACTGTATTTGCCGCGATCGTCGTCTCTCCTTCTAGAGTGAACTTCAACGTGGCGTCGTCGCACGGGCATGACGAGAGTTGCATGGTGTTGAGCTGGACGCAAGATGATTGACCCATCACACTGGCCACAGTGAGCACGCTCAGCATACCCACTAGCTTTATCTTGGACATCGCCATCGCGATTCACAGCAGTAGTCCTGTTTGTTACGGACGGAAACCATGGGTGTTCTGTAAGTGTCAAGAGAGTTACAGTAGTCGACTGTGCGTTTATTCGTGAGCTTCGTTGACAAGGGCAGACATTCAACTACAAACGTTTTGAGCACCATCGATATATCGATGATATGATGCAGTAGTGTTTTGCATGCAACATACGTCACACAACGGTTCTAATTGAAACCTGTGGGCCCTCGTACATTTACACGAAGTATCAATGTTGAAATCGTCTTCTTGTGCAGCTTTTTTTATGTGATATGACCCTTTCGTGACGGACTACCTATCCTATTACCGAGTCTTCATAAATCTTCGACCAGACTGCGACGAACGCGGTGCGTGTGTTTGTCCACAGCAAGGGCGCCAAAAAGTGAACCAGCAATATTACACAGAAGATCCGGCCCTGTGGTCCTTTCATCAACACAATGTAGTAGCCGAATATTAATATTGTTGTTCCTCTGCAGACTGCAGCAAACTCTACAGCTCGCATGTATCTCCATCCACAAGCTATTGAGCCCTGCTCTTATGTATATACTAGTGTAGTGGTACCCCAAGCCATGCCAGGGCGGGGCCAGTATAGCGGACAAAAACAAAAATAAAATACGCGTATAATAACTGGGCGACGATCCACACCCTATAACTCAATCCACTGATCAGGTAAGTTGACACACGCAGTCAACCACATACCAACCGACCCACTCACCCACCCAACCACCGACCCACACACCCAACCACGTGCGTACGCACCAAACAATCAACACACGCACCAACCGACCCATCCACCCACAAAAACAACAACAGCAAACAGCAGTGTGAAACCAGAGTATACAGCAGCACCAGAACGCACAGCAAAATAGTAGTAGTAGTCTATAACTCATACCAGGTATACAGCAGCAACAGCAGCAGCGGCAGCCGCAGTCCAGAAAGTAGCAGCACGTACGGACGTATAGCGGACGAAATCAAAACGCTGGAATCGATGCGAAGCCCTTCTTTAGTACGTACGTGCAGCAGTGGCCCTTCCTTTTCTTTTGTTTTTGGTCGAATTTTGTACGTCTGGGCGTTTTAATTATTGGAATTACTGTAGTGCAAAAACCAAACTCGCGCAGTTTTGGGCCGATTTTGATTATGGCCGAAGTTCTGGAGATCCATACTTTACTGTTTGGGGGACTCTTTGAAGAAGATATCTTGACTTTAGGTTCGCAGATTTTGCGTGTTGAAATTATTGTGTATGTTTGACTTGATTTCAGTGTAGGGGTTAGAAAAAAAACTTGGTTTTAGTATGACCAAAAAATTCACTTGATTTTAGTATGTAGACTTGATTTTAGTATGGATATTTTTATCTTGCAATTAGTGTGGATATTGTGGATATTGTGGATATTTGACTTGCTCTTTGTGTGGGTGTTAGACCCCGGGCCGCAAAGCCCTCCGAATACGCTGGGAATCCCTTCCCTCCCTCGGACCCGTTCCTTATTTGGGGATATCACAGCCAACATTGCGCGCTTGTGTGTTGGACGTTGAAAATAAAGGTCTCCAGGGCTGATCTTCGTGCAAACATATCGACGAATATTAAAAGCCCTTATCCAAACGAACAACCAAAAGGAGAATAGCCCGTGCGAAAGTTGCCAAACGTTTCAATCGAAATGCTTTCAAAGCTGCCTCTTCGGTGTTACAACGGTATACAATATCAAATGGTGGTCACAAGTTGATATTATTGCGTTTGCCTTCAAAACAAACGCTGCGTACGCCCACGAGCATATATCGTTTGGATCGTTCGAGCAATGATGGTTATATGCTATAGATGATCACATACATATGGTGTTAGTATCGCAATCGAATGAGTAACATTCGCGTTGTTGCTAGTCTCCGGTCTTACTAAAAAATAGTGTTGAAAAAGGGCCATTATTATCGAGCAAGTTTGAGTTTTGCCCAAGTGTTAGTATCGCAATCGAACGGGTATCATTCGCGTTGCTAGTCCCCAGTCCTGAAAACAATTGCAAGTCTTTGTCCTGCGTTTTTCCCGCGGGCTCAGGGGTAGTTCCTCGTTGTCTTCAATGTTGCACAGATAGATGTTGCTCCGAGTACCTTGGAGTAAAGTAAGGAGTATTGGAGATATAACACTTCATGTACTTCGTGTACTCGAAGTATTTCGGAGTTCAATACCGTACCATGGGATACTGCTCGTACTCGGAGTATTTTGGGTATGAACACTCTCGATACTGCTTGTACTCGGAGTATTTCGGGGTCTGATGCTGGGGGTACTCCTTGTACTCCAAGTATTTGGGGCTTCAGTACTGCTCATACTCCAAGTACTCCGAGTATTCAGGCCGCCAGTACTCTCATACTCTTAAGTACTCGGAGTACGAAATGCACGCGATACTCGGAGTATACTGCACAATCGGACTGCATAAATAGGACGGTGCTTTCGTTTTTTAGATCGAAAAATACAAATCTGAAGCTCGAAATCGAACCGCATAGGAAACGGCCTCTTGTTGTGCAAAACTGACCGGATCGAAAAATGGCATGGTCTTTAAATTCAAGATGTTATCCACGCAGCAAGCAAGAGCAGCATCAACAACAGCAGCAGCAGCACAGCAGCACGATCGATGGGTTGGATGGGTGACACAGCGACGTTGCTTCGCGCCCGACGACCAGCCGACGATCGGTGCGTCTCTCCGTCGCCAAACTACAGTCGGCTGGCAGGGCTCGGGCCTAGACATGAAGGGAAGCGCACTCGGCGCGCGCCTCTCCGTACTCGTAGACTTTACAGCAGCAGCAGCAGCAGCAGTACAGCAGCAGTAGTCAGTCAACGCTCGGATGCTTCGTTGTGTCAAAATACAAAATACCAGAGACAGGTCGACTCGAGCGCACACGGCGTGTCGCCGCCAGACCAGAGGCAGCCAGCGTGGCTTCGGACGCTTGGGTTCTACGCCCAGTACAGCGCACTCGGCGCGTCTCTTCGCGGCGCCAAACCACAACAACAGCAGTTGGTCTTGGCGTGGCATGTACTCATACACGTGGTGGCGAGGCGTCGTGGCTTGCGTTCATGTCATGCAACCGTCGTGGTGTTTTCGTCGCCTCACCACAGCCATCAGGAACCCCCGCCCCCTATTCAAAAATAGTAGTAATAAATGTGGAACTCCCAGTGGTCGCAGTTTTTTCTCGGGGTCTGCTGGAGGGGTGCTCGGCGAGCGTGCTGCCGTGCTCGACGTGGCTCACCAAGATTCCGATACTCGGCCGAGGCCCATGGTGTGTGCTTGGCTGTCGAGGCGTGCAAAAACTGTCGCGACGCCGCTGCTGTGCGCCAAGAACGAGCTTTGAGGGTCGAGGGGACAAGGGGGTACCCGTGGTGTGATTTGAGGGGGTCACTTTTCTGTCACGCTTATTGACTTGATTTCGGGGGTCACTTTTCTGTCACGCTGAGTAACTTGAAAACTGGGGCCACTTTTGTCACGCCTATTATCTTGAAAATCGGGCTTCACTTTTGGGATTATGCTTTCTGAGTCTCCGGTCCAAGGACCGGAGAATAGAATCGCCTTGGCTAACCCCAGCCTCGATCTTAATCTCCCATCCTTTGATATCCCGGGGCAGCGACAAGAGCTCGTAGTTGATTGTAATGCTCACAGCTCGCAACGGCCAGGCACCAGTAGCGAGTGCAAATGATCGGAACAAGCGCTACGATACATTGTCAGATGGCAAATAAAATAATAATAAGTAAATAATATGATAGAGAAGTATAGCAACCATTACATATTTTCACCGACCGTGCAGGACTGCTGTGTGTCTTTCAAGCGTGCTGCCTCCTCCTCAGCGCGAGTTACCATTAACAAAGGGTCACGTTGCGGTGATGATATTTCGTCTCGCTGCCGAGCTATTTTCCTCACATCTACTACTTACTACTGCTTGCTGTGTTGTGCAGCAGCAGCTTGTCCATCACGAACCGCAGGCCGCGAGAGGTTTACTGTACTCTATGCTGCGTTGTAGTGCAGCTGCTGTGCTGGACGAGTCGCTGCATGCAGCGCTCTATCAACACACATGGACGCGACTAAACCAGCAACATTTGGGGTACAAGCGTGCCTCGCTCTCGGCCTCTCAGTATCCAGATACACACAACAAATCATCGAACATTTGTTTCAAAGTCATTCATGGGTAAAGTGTGTACTACTACAGTAGTAATAGTCGGCCCAGGCCGACACGTTCGACATTAATGAGAGTGGACCGACATTTCTCATCTACGAGTGGCCTACATCAAGAAATATTCCAACAAGAAACGGATAAGACTCGTACTGTACGCCGTGTGTGTTGTCTTCACATTAAACCCATTATTTCTACTCAAGCACGTCAGTACACCCAGTGCCCGTCCTGATTCCCAATCCTAGAGAGATACAAATTATGTGGTCACAGACTGTGAAACAGAGAAAAACCAAAACAAAATAAAACGCAAATTAATGGGTAAAGCAAGTGAGATGCTTAACGTACTGGGTAGGAGAACACAACAACACGAGCCGAACCGAAAAATAAGAACAAAAAGACAAATAAAAAACGAATTCTGAAATGAAACAGAATACAAATGACGCAAATGACGCAGGGAGACAGAAGCGCCCCTAGAAGAAAAACACACGTGCCCAAGAGGAACAGATAACTGCTGCACGGGCGAGGCAACATGAAGATAGAGGAAGACACCGGCATAGGGTGGAAACAAAAGGAGAAACAAGGCAAAAAAGCAAGACAGAAGACACGAGATAGGAAAAGAGAAAAATCGTTCTCAAGGCAAGCTCAAGGCGATGGTAATAACAAGTTCCCGTCTCTGCTATAAAAACCGATACGGGGACCATGTCACACCTTCTGCCATCTCATTCCCACTTTGAAAAACAAAAACAGTGTCAAAAGCCGGTACTACCTCTGCCGCGCCCCCCCCAGTGAACAAATCAGCAGGAAACAAATAATAGAATTCAAGGCCTAGTCGAGCCGATACCTTGCCGCACGATCTACCATTTCGTTTCTGCATTCGTCGACAGCTGTATCAGTACGCTCGCCACTGCCCCCCCCCCCTTCTCCTTGTCGCCTCTCTTGGCGTCCTCAGCTGCCTGCCGTAGCCAGCTCTTCTCCGCTTCGGCCCTGTGCCACCTCGCCATGAAATGGTCCGCCACCTCGCCGACCCTCCGATACCATACCCCCCTCTAGCCGCCCTCGGCCATAGTACCGTCTCTGCTCCGAACAGTAAAGGGGAGCTTTTTGTGGAGCCCTCTGTCGCTCGAAAAACCCTGAGGTCATCTGCTAGACATTGTGCTCAGTTCTTTTCTGGTCGGCCAGGTCCCGGGTTCGTCCCACCGGCGATCGTCCCAAACATCACCCGCCTGGTCAGCCGCTCATTGGTCGTGCGCTGTACGCCCCCCGCAAAGAGGAGGCGTCGTTTGCGGATGGTCGTCTCAACGCTCTCGCGTTGTACCTTCTGGAGAGCCTTGGCGTACGACATGAGATGGTCGGTGCGTTGTCGGCGCTGGAAACCAATGAGCCGTAGGAGGAAATGTGCTGTGCCGTTCGGAGCTCAGCGAAGTGCTCCTGGTCAAGGGTCCACGTCACACACCCGTACAGCAGTGTCTCCATCACCTCGGCCTTTAGCATGCGCACCTTTAGAGTGAACGGGGCATCCTCCATATCGTACAGCTCCCGCTTGAACCGATTGTAGCATGTCCATGCCAGTCGGATGCGTCGTTTGATCTCTGGCATAATGTCCGCGCTTGCGACGACAAGACCACCAAGGTACAAAAACTGCATCGTCTGTTTATACCTCTGGCCCGCTGCTTTGATGACGAACGGTGAGGTCCGGAGTGCTTGGTTTGGTGTCCGCAGCAGCATAGTCTCCGTTTTCTTGTCGGATTCGGTGAGACCAGCTGCTTCGAAAACGGTCACAATAACGGTCATCATCTTCGCAAGCCCTTCCGCGGATTAAGACACAATACCTGCATCGTCGGCGTACAGCATACCCCGTATTGCTCTCCGTACACGTGCTAGTGGGTCCTCCCTCACTCCGTCCCCCCCGAGGTCCTCCTCGAGGTGAACCAGGTCCCTCAAGATGTCTGGGTCCTCACTGAAGCGTATCAGTACGGCGTGTATCACAGCAGCGAAGAAGACATTGAACATAAGCGGTGACAGCACGCATCCTTGCCGCAGTCCCTGAGTGGCATCGAACCATTCAGAGTGCTCACCGTCATCCGCACGCACGCGAGCTCGCATGCCTTCGTGGAATTGGCGTATAACGGTCAACATCTTCTCTGGTATGCCGAAGCGTGCGAGCACCACCCACAACAACTCTCGGTCGACACCTCCATACCCTCCTTAGCATGCTCCTTGACCCAGAGCATGCTTATTGGCACGCACGCCTCTGGTAATGGGATCAATGTGTCGTTGGTCCTCACCATGTGCCTATACGTGCGCTACGATAGAGGTATAAGGTATACCTTATTTTGGCTGAAATGCTTTCTTGACGACGTGGCTCCTTGACCTAAAATCGTCTGAATTTCGTTTTTTTTATGTCGCAATAGTTTTCACTGGACGCTGAGGTCGGGGGATTCTTCAAGGGGTCGCACTTGTATTTTCCTCCAAAATCAGTTTTTGGATGAACTATAGAGCTCCTTTGCGTGACCACCTGCAGAAAATTTAGGGTGCACCTCTACCGTAGCATGCGTCTCGTATACCGTCCTTATGATCTCTTTCACCCCTCCTTCTCGATGCCGTCGATCATATCTATACTGCGGAACTTATCACCATCCGACCAGCGAGCCAGACGTACTATGTAGCTACTGGCTGGTTGATATCCTCCCGATACGATCCAGGATACACGGCCCGAGTAAAGGCGTTGCCTACAGGATGAAGGTGTATGTCCCTCATGTGGCAACGGTACCTATCGAGCTGTCCGTTCGACTATCCTTATCCTGGTGAACATGCCACAGCATCTCGAGCGGTGTTACATGTCCGTAAAGCATACAGTGTATATAGCAGAGTATCCGTACCACCCGCGTATGCTACCCACGTGACCAATGCTACGATAGAAGTAGAGGGTATACCGTTATTTGGCTGAAGATGTTTCTGGGTGATGGGGCTCTCACACTCAAAACCGTCGGACTTTCGTTTTCGTGCTGCAATATGGTTCATTTTACGCTTAGGGCGTGGGATTGTTAATCGGGTAGCCCTTTAAATTTCTCCAAACATCATTGTCTGAGTGGAGTATAGAGCTCCTCAAGTGACCACCCGCCTCAGCAAAATGTCCTGTATGCAGGTGCCCCTCTATCGTAGTACCAGGTATGCGTTAGGTATATTGCAGCACTTTCTCGTAATGGCCGCTTCGGTTCTCACAGTACTTTCGTGGAGCTAGGTCGGTACTTTTGATACCGAGGATGATGTCCAAGTGGTGACCGACATGGTGACAACAGTTGGTCGCTACTTCCGATTGGAATTGATATGGTTGATGAGGATTACATGGCGCTTTGAGGAGGTATCGGAGAGGAGTACAGGCAAGTGAGGTACCATTGGACGGGTGGATCAAATGTCCCATTACGTATTGGGTGTGATACTACGGAAGGAGTGTAGGTGCCGACATGTGAGTCTCGTTGGCAAAGGTAAGACAGGACGTTTCGTTCCCGAGGAAGTGAAGGATCGTCTGGAAACGATGGGCAGGACCGCCATCGTTCACCAGCTAACGCAGCTTGTACCTGGCTCTATCAGAGGAGCAATAGACTATGCTATAGATAACGGACTCAATACTACATTTCAGAAGCGGGGAGTCAAGGCGCAGGACGCTACGTGTGCACACGAGTACTCCAAGGTGGTTGGAACGGGAGAAGTGAGCCAGAGGTATCTGAGCTTGAAAGCATCCAGTCCAGTCATGAGAGAGAGCCATGCCGGAATATAAATCAGGAGTGTACTCGATGCTCACGGGCATGCTGGGCGAGCAAGAGGGCCACGTGGCTGCCGGGGAGAGAGACGGACCTGCTACCAAGAGGGAAGAGAGGGACGTAGTGAAGTGCTTCCATGCGGTGTACCGGGTGGTCACGGACAGTGGCGTCAGTAGCTCCACTGGAAACGCAGCACGCATGCTACGATAGAGGTGCGCCCTTTTGCCTTTTGAGGGCGGTCACTTGAGGAGGTATATGCCTTTATACCTGCAGTAGTCTAAACACTGATATCGGGAAAAAAATATAGGTGGTACCCGATGACAAATACGATGACCTAATAAGCATACTATGAAAACTGTTGCAACTCAATAATGAAAAAAAGTCCGACGATTTTGGTTTTAAGGAGCCCGATCATTCACAAACCGTTTCAGACGAAACGTGCTACCTCGGTCGTATCACGCGTCACAGCCCCAACCTCGAGTCGTGTACTTGCATCAACACCGCTCCAGACGTACGCTATGGCGGTAAGGGCTGCCACGCAGAAGGTGCACTACAGTACTGCTCCCAGGTACAGTGGTGGTGCTACTGGAGGCGCCGGTGCATATGGTGACGTACCGACGATGTCTCGGAGGAGTGCAAGGGGTGTAGGTGCTGCGCTTGGAGCCTCTGCCGCAGCAAGTGGACTCCCTCGATCTGTCACGGTAGTGGGCGGAGATAGAAGTATCAGGAAGACTGGAGTGTAGGTCAGTGTAGCCGGAGGCAGTCTATCGACCAAGGCCACATCTTCTCCGCCTCCTACGGGTAGAATGGAAGGTTTAATGTGAAGAACACACACACTCTTTCTCCCCAGGATCTCATGTCGAGTACCACCGCAAGTACAGGACCAATCACCCCACCCCAAATGTCTCGCTCCTCGATTGTTGCAGTACGAGAGGAGGAACCGGATAATGACACCGACGGTACCCATGAGAGTCATGATGACCATGAGATTGGGTCCGAGGAGGGTGGTGCCGAACGTGCGGAGCTCATCGAGGTGAGGAGTGCTACACAGGGCAAGAATGCCGGCACTACCGCGCACCATTCGGCTGAGAGTCTTAGAGATGCTGAGGCACAACGCCGTCACACGATCTCCGCTACTGGCGTCACTGCTCCTACATTGGTCGCGACTCCCGGTGACAGGTAGAGGAGGACACGGAGAGGAGGCTCGTCACGTGGTAGGCACAAAATTACTCTGGCGCAGCCTTTGGGAACGAAGGTCTCCACGACGACCAGGGGTGACAAAGGGTACACGCGTGATAGTACACCTAGTGATAAATGGTTTTGCTTAGTGCACACCTCGCCCATGGATACATTCCTCTTCGGTTGGACTACACGTACCAGGTGTGCCACGACGTCGGCCGACTCGTGTACCTTAAACTCTCAATGAGAGAAGCTCCAGATGGTTAGTGAATACCATCGAGGTATTGTGGGGGCTACCCATCAGGGAGACTGTCCCTGTGTAGGTTTGCACCGCGGACGGTCCCAGAGTCGACTTCATACTTGTCTTGTGCCTCCCTGCAACCACCGTAGTGCAGTGCGTGGAATCGTACGCGACACGCATAACCTGGAAGAGGTGACCTAACGAGACTCGGATCATGCCACAGTGTAAATCCTGGTCGACAATAAACGAGACTTCCCTGGCCCATCTCGGAGACGTTACGGAAACTGCACTTTCGGCCGTTCGATCGGTCACCAACCCGCCGGTTGTGCTGACCAATGGTGATGGCTCATTCGACCCAGTGGTGGGTTACCATGCGTCACTAAGGTATGGTGACTGTCGTGGTGAACCATTGGGTGCTGCAGTAGATATGACCCCTGCTGGTAGCGGACATAGCACTTGCACCGTGTGAATGCTCATATAGATACGACCGATATGGTACGCACTGGTCTGGCGTGATACGTCTCGCCCAACATACCGTTGTGACTGATACTAGCATCCGGTGGTGGCAGAATTGCACCGGTTCTGACACCTCTAAGAATGTCCTTGCCTTACCATAGAGTTCACATCAATTGTATCCTCCCTACGGTTAGTGGTAATGTGGAGAGGACTTGCGTAATAATCCACATCGGGTGTACCAGCTATTCACCTAATATGGATACGTATAAACCCCGTGCAATATTGTCACAGAGGTGACTTCCGCAGGTGTCGTACCGTCCAACTCGCAGGTAACGCACACATGACGTACAACTCCCGAGTGAACTGGGTAGAGGCTTCATTTGAACGCGCTATACCGGTCACAGGCTGTCCTTATTTACATATGCCCATGTACACTCATAAGTGTCTCGAAGCGCATGCTCCGTGGACGTATGCAGTCCCTTCTCTGATATGGCTCGGTACCTGAAGGTGGACTCCTGCGTGAATCTATCCGGATATATCTCCGTAAGGTTCTCTCCAAACATGCTGTCCACTAGTTCCCTCCGCCGCGCGACAACTTCGTGAATTTAATCACGGCACGTCTGAAGGGTAGATGCGGATTGATATGCACCAGAGATATTATCATACCCGGTCGTGTCCCAGTACATCATCGCTGTGTTGAGGTTGCTACGCGCGGGTGGTTTGAAAACGGTGATATTCGGTTCCATGGGGTCTCGGACGATCGCTTGGATGAATTACGTACGGTACCATGGTTGAGCTCTTAATATGGTACGCATATGAGTAGCATCGCCATCACCTAATCACTATATCCCGCGTACCTTCGTCACAGACCGGCGCGTGGCCTCGAGTGCGCTACGAAATATAGAGCATTCGTCAGCAACGAGTATAGACAAGCCATCTCCGATAGCGCCAACTTGTCCTTCGCCAGCTTTCTTGACGCCAGACGCTGAGCAGCATTGGTCATATAACCCCGGACCTCGGATATACCCGCACTTCGTATCAACAGTATGGACAGCGTGGCCCGGGGTCAAGGGGATGAATACTCCGAGTCCGGATGCCTTGGCTGCAAGGCTGCAATGACCGGGTGGGTGTGGACGATAATACTCCCATGGATGACAACACGGACGATGGTATCGATGATAGAGGTGATGCGGAACGGGGGTGTGGGCTTTCCCTTAACCGTCTCCTGGATGAGATTGTCGTCGACGGTCTCGATTTATCGAACCTCCTTTTGTACCTGAGCTTTCAAGATGGAAAACGACAACTCGAACGGAACCGAAGAATCGAAGAATATGGAGCCTCCGAACAACAACAACGTCGAGACTCCCGCTGCTCCGAGCAATATCAACAACGAGACTCCTGCTGCTTCCAGCAACAACAACAACAACGAGATCCCCGGCGCTGCCGACAACAGCGACATGGAGCTGGACACATCCCAGTACGCCAACTCCGTGGCTGACTCCTGCATGGTCGACCTGTCGTCCACGACATTCAAGCTGCGATGTATCGTGGACAAAGAGCTGGACCGGCTCATGACAGGGGAGATCCCGCAGCTGTCATCGCAGACCAACCTGCTGATGGAACGCCTGGTGAGTATTACTGGTTCCTTGTCGGGTGCAAACTCTGTCACCCAAGCGTCGGGTTTGTCTTCTCTTTCCACCCCTCTGTCCTTCGCGCAAGTAGCCGCAAGCCCCAAAACCACAGGACTCACAGCTAGCGATGTACGTAGGCTGCCCCGTCTCGATGGTAGTTCCGATGTCGATGTCGCAGCTGTGCTGTCTCAATTTCGCTTGGTCGCTGGTTTCAAAGCGAAGACTGTCCGTCCCAACGATGACCTCTACGCAGATTCACTTGCTTTCGAGTACCTGTCTCTGATTCGCGATGGCCCGGTTCTTGCTCAATATCAGCAACTGTCAGCCGGTGCCATCGACTGGCGTGTACCTGGTGCTTCGAGTGAAGCCTCTACTAGCACTGTCGGGTTGTTCACACCCCCAGAGACATGGGCCGAGCTCAGCTCGGCCCTCCTCGACCTACTCATGCCTTCCAACAGTGTTGAAGAATGTGCACTGAAACTAGCTAGTTTCAAACAAGGCGCAATCGAGTCTGTCAGCGAGTATACGCTTCGGTTCCGCGCTATCACTCAAAGGTTTGAGTCAGCTGTTGAGCGCCAGACCCAAGGTCGTACACCGTGGGCCGAGTTCTCTGTCACCCTGTATCAACACGGTCTCATCCCGACCATCCAGTGTCTCCAACTGTCCGACAAGTCCGTCACTTCGCTCCGCGAAGCTAGTGACCGTGCGCGTCGCCACGAAGCCGCCAGCCTTGCCGGCGGCACTGTCAGTGCCATGTCATTCACTCCCGTGCCCAACCGTGCTGCTGTCTCCCAGGCCCAGTACGCAAACCACACGTCTGGCTGTCCTAAGCAGGCACAACGTGCAACCCGCCAACCCTCCAACGCCGGCGGAGCCGGTGGATCTCGCAACCACCGTGCGGACACCTCCAGCGGAGCCTCCGGTGGTGGAGGCAACGGCAACAGCACCCCCGGACCGCGCGCCGAAAGGCCTAAGCGCGGATACCCCGGGTGCCGCAAGCCGCTCGGTCACACGACAGATAGGTGCTACCAACGCCGCAGGGAGGAAAAGGAAAGCGAGAAAGCGGGGAAGCGTCCTCGCAACGGGAAGGGCAGAGACAGGGGCAAGAAGAAAGACGAGTCCAGCGACAAGGAGGACCCGTGAGGAGGCCCAGCTGAGCTACCGTCTGGGTCAGTTGGGATTCCGGTTTCCCGAAAAGGCGTGACGAGAAAAAACCTCTCCACCTCAGTAGCTGTACGTACTTCTCCCCCCCCTGTCGTAGTACCTGGTGTCCCTGTTTCCGAGATTTTTAGAGCAGGAAATTGTCTTTCGCGTGATGGTCTGTCTGAGTGTCCCGTACCGGTTTTAGATGTTGTCCGTACGGAGGCTTCACTAAAGCGAGTAACATTTATGGACCAAGCCCCGTGTGCGTTGTCTCATGTTCCGAGTACCAGTACGGCACGGCGGCCTACCCGCTCCTGTTGGCGTTCGGGGACCAAGAGTGGTCTCCCGGTGGAAAATAATAAAGACAAAGTGTGGTACAACTCTGCGTTGACACATAAAAAATATCATTTTTCTCTTTCTTTTTCGTCTCGCCGAGTCGGTGTGAACGGCTCTGTTGAAGGCTATGCTGTGAATGTCACAGTGGATACAGCTACTGATGTATCAGTTGTCTCGCTCCCATGGTTGAAAAGTCACCCTTCCTTGGGATCGACCACATTAAACCCTGTCCCACCGTCGGCCGTGTCGCTACGTGCCGCCAACGGCCTACCAATACATGTTCTGGGATTTATTGATTTTCCCCTTACTCTCGGTGGTACTACATGCACAGTTAATGCACTTGTTGTCCCGTCCCTCGGCCCCGATTATTGTATTACTAGATACTAATGTCATGTCAGAATTCGGGGCGGTACTAGACTGGGACCACCAAACTCTGTCATTTTCATCTACTGGTTCTAGTATACCAGCTGTCCACCGTGTTCACAACCGTGCCCCGTCAGAGGACTCTTGTTCCTCGACGTCCGGTGACGTGCAGCCATCTGTCGCTGCTGTCCACCGTGACGCCGAAGCAACCCCTGTCCGATTGCGCGAGCGTGTAGACCTAAAACCTTTACACGAAGCACGTGTCGTTGTTTTTTCTGACCATCCCCCACAGCAAGATTGCACTGTAGTTGTCGAACCAATAATAGTGTCGGCAGAAGATATCGCGGCAGACAAAGGTCTCGCCGCATTCAAAACAAATATTGTCACGCGCACGTTGGCCACCTGGAGTGCTACTGATGGTTCAGTAGTAGTCCAAGTAGCCAACCCATCCTCGGATGGTGTCGCCTTACCAGTCCACTCGTGCCTGGGCTTTGTCCTTTCTGTATCGATCGTGTCCCCCGACCAACTACATGTGAAGGCTGTCGCGCATTCCCCCACGTCACCCTCTGAGCTGGAAGGTCCGTTGTCAAAAGCGTTCGAAAATACAACGCTTACCCCTGTCCAAAAAGACGATGTTCTCACCCTGTGCGCAAAATATCGTCCTGTTTTTTCCCTGTCAATGTCAGAGCTAGGCCGCTGTACCACTGCCGGAGCAACCTTTCCACTCCCCACGAATACCCGAGCCGTAGACCGGCCCCCGTACCGTTCCAACCCTCGTACGTCCGGCGTCATTGACAAATGTGTACATGACATGCTCGAGTGGGGCATCATCGGAAAACGTCCCAGCCCCTGGGGGAGTCCGGTCACGATCGTCGCGAAGAAAAATGGGAGTCCACGTTTCTGCGTCGACTACCGCCACACCCTCAACCGCCACATCGTCCGGAAGAGCTGGCCCCTGCCGAACCTCGAAACCTGTCTGGACGCCGTAGGCACCGCCGCTTTTATCTCCGTCGCGGACATCCTCAGCGCATTCTGGCAGCTCCCCGTGGATGAAGATTACATCGAACGGACGGCATTCGTTACACCCAGCGGCAAGTACGGTTTTCTTCGTATGCCATTTGGAGTATGTAACGCCCCTTGGCTATTTCAACATATGATGTCTCTAACTCTAGGTCATCTGGGTCCCGATACAGGTATTCTGTCATACATGGACGATATAATCGTCTTAAATTCAACGTTCGAAACCCACCTCGCGTCTCTTGAACAACTGTTCGCAGCATTGCAAGCAGCCGGCCTCACACTAAAACCGTCTAAAGTTCAGTTTGGTCAGAAAGAAATCGAATATCTGGGCCACGTCATTTCAGCGAAAGGTATTTCAGTAAGTACCGACCGCATTCGGGCAATAACCCAGTTACCGACACCCACATGCATCAAAGACCTTCGGTCAGTCTTAGGCATGGTCAATTTTGTCCGTCGTTTTATCAAAGATTATGCGGAAATCACCGCCCCACTAGTACTACTCACTGGGAAAGATTTTGTCCTGAAAACCCGTTTTAAAAAAGCTTGGAGCACAGAACAAGATAACGCTTTCGAACGCATCAAACGCGTTCTCTCTTCAGCTCCTGTCCTCCACTTCCCCGATTTTTCGCGGGAGTTTGTTGTCCATACCGATGCCTTTGAACTTGGCGCTGGCGCTTTCCTTGCGCAGCCCACCCACGACGGAAAAGATTTAGAGATCATCGCGTATTACAGTCACCGGCTTTCTAAAAGCCGACGCCATTATAGCGCAACAATGAAAGAATGCTGCCCGGTTGTCTGGGCGTTTGTCCACTGGCGTCCGTACCTCTGGGGACGACACTTTACATGTTGCACCGACCACCAAGCGCTAGTCTACTTGTACCAAATGCAAGACACCGGCAATATGTTAACACGCTGGTCAATAGCCCTTCAAAACTACGACTTTACCGTGCAACACGTCCCAGGACGACTCAACGTCGTCCCGGACGCCCTGTCTCGCGTATTTAGTGAAGTCGGCGGAGAACACATCCCTTCTGAACCCCGACTTGCCGCGATCTGTCGGAATGTGCCGGATGACCAGCTATTCCACCCACCCGTCCCTCGTGATTACGAAGTGTCCGCGCGCAACCTACACGAAATAGCGCCCGTAGAAAGTGATCGCGAATTATTCGCGAGTGCAGTGTCTGTCTTCCCAGCTATCGATGTCCCCAAACTACTGGAAGCTCAAACAGAAGAATTTGGACCGTACTTTGATTATCTCAAGCTACCAAACTCAGCACCAGTCCCGTCAAAACAATCGGAGCATACCATGAGCCACTTCTTCCTCCAAGAGGAACTACTTTACCGTTCGTACCTTCCCGGTCACCTACGTAGGCGTAGTGACTTCCGGGACCAATTTGTCGTACCTACGTCACTCCGAAAGTTAGTAGTAAATTCTTGTCATGACCTTCCCGCGTCGGGTGGTCATTTACCTTTCAAGGGCACCTTTGACAAGGTCCGTGACCGGTTCTGGTGGCCCATCATGCATGCCGACGTGCAGAAACATGTCGATAGCTGCTTGTGGTGTCAACACCGCAAAACGTCTCGGCGCCCCCCCAAATTACCTGTCGGAACCCGGCCAGTAACACGTTCTTTCCAATGCGTCGCAGTTGATCTAGTGGAATACAAGTCTATGTCGGAAGGCAACCGATATATCCTCTCGGTGATCGATCATCTCACCCGTTTTGTCATTTTGATAGCCATCAAAAATAAAGAGGCCACCACGATCGTGCGAAATCTTGTCGAGCGTGTGTTTCTGTATTCGGTCCCCCATAAACGCTACATAGCGACCAAGGCCTCGAGTTCGAGAACCGCCTTGTTAAAGAGTTACAAAAGGTTTTGGGATACAAGAAAACTCGCACCGCCGCCTACCGTCCCCAAGGGAATTCTATCCTAGAGCGCGTGCACAGTACGGTTCACAATATGGTAGCTATGTATAGCACTATAGCATGTGACAACTGGGCAGAGCTGCTACCCTTTGTCCACCTCGCCCATAACACGGCGTACACTTCCACACTCGAAGAGGCACCCCACTATCTCATCTTCGGACGTGCCGCCGTACTACCTGTCAATCTCATTTTGGGCGTACCAGCCACGACTCTTCCCCAGTCCCAAGTCGACTACTCACGCCGCACGGTCGAAAACTCACAGCTGGCATACGAGTTGGCCCGCCGTAAAGTCAAAGAACGAGCGGATAAGCAAGCAACGTCGAATGAGAAATTGTCATTCCCGAGTTTCACAACCGGCGACCAAGTCTTAATACATCGCCCACATCACGAAACCGACGGCCCTAATCCCAATTTATATAGCCCTTGGCACGGCCCTTACACAGTCAGAACAAAGCTTTCTCCCGTCATTTACCGGGTCGCCAAAGATGGTGCAATCACGGAAAACACTGTCCATCTAGGTCGTATGAAAAAATACATTGTCCCTGCCTCGTCCCCTGTCCCGGACCTGGATGTTCTTGACGATATGTTCCTCGGAACACAACTCCCTATCCCCGATCTAGAAGGCTCAGTGACCAAAGTGTCTATCGGACCGTTCACTGTGGAGGAAATAGACGGGCATAAACGAGGAGTAGGAGCCGCTTCGCTTGCGAATTTTCTATATCACCTCAAGCTGAAAGACTACCCCCCCCAGCCGGGTTGTGTGGCGTCATTTTGGGGTAATCCCACAATGTCGGGAAATGGTACAATCACACCGCGCTGCACTTTTGTCTCAGGATCCAGCAGTTTTCGACCCACCTAAAAGACACCACGTCCGTAGCCACGTTGTCACCGATCACAAATTTTATGTTATCAAATTGGGCCTGTCCTGTGCACACATTTTATTTTTTATTTTTAGTCTGTCCCCGTCAGTTTTAGCAACCACTGACCTAAGCCCGTGTTCCGTTCTATCTCTTGTCACCTCACTTTTACCAGCATGCAGTGACCCTAACGTGTTGTCCTACGCCGTTTTCATCATTATTTTTCTGTATTTTTCTTCCCTGTAGACGTGTCCCTCCACGTCGGGCTCCGATACCCACATGGCTAGAGGGCTCAGTACCAAGCACCTCCCCCTCTATTTTTCGTACATACGACGCCCCTACTATTCACCACGGGCGCATAAATATAGTACCTTGTTTTGTATGCGTTGTACACACACACGTTGTGTTTTCTGTCATGATTTGACCCAGTGATATTAACGGCATCACTGCTGTATCTAAGGGCACAACATATAATACACCGTCCCGGTTACCCACACCACTCGTCACGGAAGCGCGCAAGAAAAAAACATCAACGTCGCTGTTTCAGTCCATTTCATTTCCCGGAGCAGACCTCTACGCTATACATCCTCCCATAGAGCGACGTGTACCCGCTCGAGAAAGCATGACCGCGGATTCGTCTCGACAACCATCCGGGAACATACTCCCTCGACTAGAGGTACTCATATATACACCATACAATCTGTCCACTCACTTTGTCCCGTCGTTCTACCTCGATAAAATATACTTGTGTATATTCTAAGTCCATGACGCCTGAGTGCCAGCCAAAAACAAATTGTCTCAATACCGCACCGTTCGGCACACGCGCCGGTATGATCGTGCTTCGTCGGTTAGCATCAAAATGTCGGCCACGATGCCACCCCAAGTTGCCAAGCACACCATGAAGTTCATGCCATGACCAGTACGCGTAATTTTTATTTTTATTTTTTGTCTGGGTCACATATATCTCAAGCCCTACAGGCGGCAGCGCACCAACAATTTCAGAGCGCTGCCGCGTTTCGTTGCCGCCATACCTGCGAAGTGAGCATAGATAACTGTCAATGTCCACAGTCTATCCTGACCCACCTCGTGTGACCTAAAAAACCTGAGCACGTAAAGCATATATTGGTTTATTTATTTCATTTTCTTTTTCTGTCAATGGTACATGTCACATTCGGTTACACGAATGTCTTGCAATAGTTATAGTGTGATGGACATGCTATACGTTGCACTTGTCCTCCTCGTTGTCATTGTCGGAGCTTGTATCACATCATGTTAGCTCCAGGGCAACTACCCTCCTGTCACGTTACTTAGTTTTCGTGGAGTACTATTCGACGCCACAAAAACTGGGGGGGTGATGTTATTGTCAGGTCCCCTGGGCCAACATGCCACACGTATATGTGGAAACCCCTTGGTTAGACGTCACCAACCTCAAGGCGTCCGTCCCCTCTAAAGGGCTCCCGTACCCCCACAGGGCTAACACCCCGAAGGGCTTTGTCCTTGTCTCTTTATCCGC
>MEHQ01003168.1:268983-299080 GCA_008828725.1 Saccharina japonica
GTCACATATATCTCAAGCCCTACAGGCCGCAGCGCACCAACAATTTCAGAGCGCTGCCGCGTTTCGTTGCCGCCATACCTGCGAAGTGAGCATAGATAACTGTCAATGTCCACAGTCTATCCTGACCCACCTCGTGTGACCTAAAAAACCTGAGCACGTAAAGCATATATTGGTTTATTTATTTCATTTTCTTTTTCTGTCAATGGTACATGTCACATTCGGTTACACGAATGTCTTGCAATAGTTATAGTGTGATGGACATGCTATACGTTGCACTTGTCCTCCTCGTTGTCATTGTCGGAGCTTGTATCACATCATGTTAGCTCCAGGGCTACTACCCTCCTGTCACGTCTTAGGGCGTAGTGTCCCCTACCATACCGCGGACCACCATGTCGACGCATTGAGACGGCGGGTGGGTGTACTTAAACGAGTACTCCAACCACACGTCTGGCCGTACTAAGCAGGCACAACGTGCAACCCGCCAACCCCCCAACGCCGGCGGAGCCGGTGGATCGCGCAAACACCGTGCGGACACCTCCAGCGGAGCCTCCGGTGGTGGAGGCAACGGCAACAGCACCCCCGGACCGCGCGCCGAAAGGCCAAAGTGCGGATACCCCGGACACCTCCAGCGGAGCCTCCGGTGGTGGAGGCAACGGCAACAGCACCCCCGGACCGCGCGCCGAAAGGCCTAAGTGCGGATACCCATTGTGCCGCAAGCCGCTCGGTCACACGACCGATCGGTGCTACCAACGCCGCAGGGAGGAGAAAGAGAGCGAGAAAGCGGGGAAGCGTCCTCGCAACGGGAAGGGCAACGACAGGGGCCAGAAGAAAGACGAGTCCAGCGACGAGGAGGACCCGTGAGGAGGCCCAGCTGAGCTACCGTCTGGGTCAGTTGGGATTCCGGTTTCCCGAAAAGGCGTGAAGAGGAAAAACCTCTCCACGTCAGTAGCTGTACGTACTTCTCCCCCCCCTGTCGTAGTACCTAGTGTCCCTGTTTCCGAGATTTTTAGAGCAGGAAATTGTCTTTCGCGTGATGGTCTGTCTGAGTGTCCCGTACCGGTTTTAGATGTTGTCCGTACCGAGACTTCACTAAAGCGAGTAACATTTATGGACCAAGCCCCCTGTGCGTTGTCTTATGTTCCCAGTACCAGTACGGCACGGCGGCCTACCCGCTCCTGCTTGCGTTCGGGGACCAAGAGTGGTCCCCCGGTGGAAATTAATCAAGACAAAGTGTGGTACAACTCTGCGTTGACACATACAACATATCCTTTTTCTCTTTCTTTTTCGTCTCGACGAGTTTGTGTTAACGGCTCTGTCGAAGGCTATACTGTGAATGTCACAGTGGATACAGCTACTGATGTATCAGTTATCTCGCTCTCATGGTTGAAAAGTCACCCTTCCTTGCGATCGACCACGTCAAACCCTGTCCCACCGTCGGCCGTGTCTCTACGTGCCGCCAACGGCCTACCAATACATGTTCTGGGATTTATTGATTTTCCCCTTACTCTTGGTGGTATTACATGCACAGTCAATGCACTTGTTGTCCCGTCCCTCGGCCCCGATTCTTTATTACTAGATAGTAATGTCATGTCAGAATTCGGGGCGGTACTAGACTGGGACCACCAAACTCTGTCATTTTCATCTACTGGTCCTTGTATACCAGCTGTCCACCGTGTTCACAACCGTGCCCCATCAGATGACTCGTGTTCCTCGACGTCCGGTGACGCGCAGCCATCTGTCGCTGCTGTCCACCGTGACGCCGAAGCAACCCCTGTCCGATGACGTGAACGTGTAGACCTAAAACCTTTACACGAAGCACTTGTCGTTGTTTTTTCTGACCATCCCCCACAGCAAGATTGCACTGTAGTTGTCGAACCAAAAATAGTGTCGGCGAAGATATCGCGGCAGACAAAGGTCTCGCCGCATTCGAAAAAATTATTGTCGCGCGCACGTTGGCC
This sequence comes from Saccharina japonica, assembly GCA_008828725.1. Classification (NCBI taxonomy): domain Eukaryota; class Phaeophyceae; order Laminariales; family Laminariaceae; genus Saccharina; species Saccharina japonica. Next base: position 270,942 of record MEHQ01003168.1, read on the forward strand.
ACCTGGAGTGCTACTGATGGTTCAGTAGTAGTCCAAGTAGCCAATCCATCCTCGGATGGTGTCGCCTTACCAGTCCACTTGTGCCTGGGCTCTGTCCTTTCTGTATCGATCGTGTCCCCCGACCAACTACTTGTGAACGCTGTCGCGCATTCCCCCACGTCCCCCTCAGAGATCCACAGCGCAAAATCCGAGCTGGAAGGTTCGTTGTCAAAAGCGTTCGAAAATACAACGCTCAACCCTGTCCAAAAAGACGATGTTCTCACCCTGTGCGCAAAATATCGTCCTGTTTTTTCCCTGTCAATGTCAGAGCTAGGCCGCTGTACCACTGCGGAAGCAACCTTTCCACTCCCCACTAATACCCGAGCCGTAGACCGGCCCCCGTACCGTTCCGACCCTCGTACGTCCGGCGTCATTGACAAATGTGTACATGACATGCTCGAGTGGGGCATAATCGAAAAACGTCCCAGCCCCTGGGGAAGTCCGGTCACGATCGTCGCGAAGAAAAATGGGAGTCCACGTTTCTGGGTCGACCACCGCCACACCCTCAACCGCCACATCGTCCGGAAGAGCTGGCCCCTGCCGAACCTCGAAACCTGTCTGTACGCCGTGGGCACCGCCGCTTTTATCTCCGTCGCGGGGACATCCTCAGCGCGTTCTGGCAGCTCCCCGTGAATGAAGATCACATCGAACGGACGGAATTCGTGACACCCAGCGGCAAGTACTGTTTTCTTCGTATGCCATTTGGAGTATGTAACGCCCCTTGGCTATTTCAATATATGATGTCTCTGACTCTAGGTCATCTGGGTCCCGATACAGGTATTCTGTCATACATGGATGACATCATCGTCTTAAGTTCAACGTTCGAACCCACCTCGCGTCTCTTGAACATCTGTTCGCAGCATTGCAAGCAGCCGGCCTCACACTGAAACCGTCTAAAGTTCAGTTTGTTCAGAAATAAATCGAATATCTGGGCCACGTCATTTCAGCGAAAGGTATTTCAGGAAGTACCGACCGCATTCGGGCAATAACCCAGTTACCGACACCCACATGCATCAAAGACCTTCGGTCAGTCTTAGGCATGGTCAATTTTGTCCGTCGTTTTATCAAAGATTACGCGGAAATCACCGCCCCACTAGTACTACTCACTGGGAAAGATTTTGTCCTGAAAAACCGTTTTAAAAAAGCTTGGAGCCCAGAACAAGATAACGCTTTCGAACGCATCAAACGCGTTCTCTCTTCAGCTCCTGTCCTCCACTTCCCCCCATTTTTCGCGGGAGTTTGTTGTCCATACCGATGCCTCTGAACTTGGCGCTGGCGCTTTCCTTGCGCAGCCCGCCCACGACGGAAAATATTTAGAGATCATCGCGTATTACAGTCACCGGTTTTCTAAAAGCCAACGCCATTATAGCGCAACAATGAAAGAATGCTGCGCGGTTGTCTGGGCGTTTGTCCACTGACGTCCGTACCTCTGGGGACGACACTTTAAATGTTGCACCGACCACTAAGCGCTAGTCTACTTGTACCAAATGCAAGACACCAGCAATATGTTAACACGCTGGTGAATAGCCCTTTGAAACTACGACTTTACCGTGCAACACGTCCCAGGACGACTCAACGTCGTCCCGGACGCCCTGTCTCGCGTATTTAGTGAAGTCGGCGGAGAACACATCCCTTCTGAACCCCGACTTGCCGCGATCTGTCAGAATGTGCCGGATGACCAGCCATTCCACCCACCCGTCCCTCGCGATTACGAAGTGTCCGCGCGCAACCTACACGAAATAGCGCCCGTAGAAAGTGATCGCGAATTATTCGCGAGTGCAGTTTCTGTCTTCCCAGCTATCGATGTCCCCAAACTACTGGAAGCTCAAACAGAAGAATTTGGACCGTACTTTGATTATCTCAAGCTACCAAAATCAGCACCAGTCCCGTCAAAACAATCGGAGCATACCATGAGCCCCTTCTTCCTCCAAGAGGAACTACTTTACCGTTCGTACCTTCCCGGTCACCTACGTAGGCGTAGTGACTTCCGGGATCAACTTGTCGTACCTACGTCACTCCGAAAGTTAGTAGTAAAGTTTTGTCATGACCTTCCCGCGTCGGGTGGTCATTTAGCTTTCAAGGGCACCTTTGACAAGGTCCGTGACCGGTTTTGGCGGCCCACCATGCATGCCGACGTGCAGAAACATGTCGATAGCTGCTTGTCGTGTCAACACCGCAAAACGTCCCGGCGCCCCCCCAAATTATCTGTCGGAACCCGGCCAGTAACACGTTCTTTCCAATGCGTCGCAGTTGATCTAGTGGAATACAAGTCTATGTCGGAAGGCAACCGATATATCCTCTCGGTGATCGATCATCTCACCCGTTTTGTCATTTTGATAGCCATCAAAAATAAAGAGGCCACCACTATCGTGCGAAATCTTGTCGAGCGTGTGTTTTCTGTATTCGGTCCCCCAGAAACGTTACATAGCGACCAAGGCCTCGAGTTCGAGAACCGCCTTGTTAAAGCGTTACAAAAGGTTTTTGGATACAAGCAAACTCGCACCGCCGCCTACCGCCCCCAAGGGAATTCTGTCCTAGAGCGCGTGCACAGTACGGTTCACAATATGGTAGCTATGTATAGCACTATAGCATGTGACAACTGGGCAGAGCTGCTACCCTTTGTCCAGCTCGCCCATAACACGGCGTACTCTTCCACACTCGAAGAAACACCCCACTATCTCATGTTCGGACGCGCCGCCGTACTACCTGTCGATCTCATTTTGGGCGTACCAGCCACGACTCTTCCCCAGTCCCAACTCGAGTACTCACGCCGCACGGTCGAAAACGTACAGCTGGCATACGAGTTGGCCCGCCGTAATCTCAAAGAACGAGCGGATAAGCAAGCAACGTCGAATGAGAAATTGTCATTCCCGAGTTTCACAACCGGCGACCAAGTCTTAATGCATCGCCCACATCACGAAACCGACGGCCCTAATCCCAAGGTATATAGCCCTTGGCTCGGCCCTTACACTGTCAGAACAAAGCTTTCTCCCGTCATTTACCGGGTCACCAAAGATGGTGCAACCACGGAAACCACTGTCCATCTAGGTCGTATGAAAAAATACATTGTCCCTGCCTCGTCCCCTGTCCCGGACCTGGATGCTCTTGACGATATGTTCCTCGGAACACAGCTCCCTATCCCCGATCTAGAAGGCTCAGTGACCAAAGTGTCTATCGGACCGTTCACTGTGGAGGAAATAGACGGGCATAAACAAGGAGTAGGAGCCGCTTCGCTTGCAAATTTTCAATATCACCTCAAGCTGAAATACTACCCCCCCCCATGGCGTCATTTTAGGGTAATCCCACAATGGCGGGAAATGGTACAATCATACCGCGCTGCACTTTAGTCTCAGAATCCAGCAGTTTTCGACCCACCTAAAAGACAGCAACGTCCGTAGCCACGTTGTCACCGAACACTGATTTTATGTTATCAAGTTGGGCCTGTCCTGTGCACACATTTTATTTTTTATTTTTGGTCTGTCCCCGTCAGTTTTAGCAACCACTGACCTCAGCCCGTGTTCTGTTCTATCTCTTGCCACGTTACTTTAACCAGCAAGCAGTGACCCTAACGTGTTGTCCTACGCCGTTTTCATAATTATGTTTCTGTATTTTTCTTCCCTGTAGACGTGTCCCTCCACGTCGGGCTCCGATACTCACATGGCTAGAGGGCTCAGTACCAAGCACCTCCCCCTCTTTTTTCGTATATATATTACCTTGTTTTGTATGCGTTGTACACACACACGTTGTGTTTTCTGTCATGATTTGACCCAGTGATATTAACGACCTCACTGTATCTAAGCGCACAACATATATTGCACCGTCCCGGTTACCCACACCACTCGTCACGGAAGCGCACAAGAAAAAAAACAAATCATCAACGTCGCTGTTTCAGTCCATTTCATTTCCCGGAGCAGACCTCTACGCTATACATCCTCCGATAGAGCGACGTGTACCCGCTCGAGATAGCATGACCACGGATTCGTCTCGACAACCATCCGGGAACATACTCCCTCGACTAGAGGTACTCATATACACCATACAATCTGTCCACTCACTTTGTCCCGTCGTTCTACCTCGATAAAATATACTTGTGTATATTCTAAGTCCATGACGCCTGAGTGCAGCCAAAAACAATGTTCTCATACCGCACCGTTTTCGGCACACCGCGCCGGTTTATGTCGTGCCTCGTCGTGGAGGTTATGCATCAAAATGGACATCTCCACCAGGTGGTGACTCCTCCGCAGCCTCAAGCGCCAGGCGCATTAGACTTCGTGCCAAAACCGACGAAAACGCCCTATTATTTTCCCCTCATAACCGGGCAATCCCACGGTAGGGGTACCACTTTTAGGCTCAATATTTTATAACCGATTGTGCTCCTCACGTGAGTAACCACCCGATACTATTATTTATTTACTGGTATATTTGTTTTCGGGCTACCGCATTGGGAGGTTTGGTCGGGTTCCGCGAACGAATGTTTCCGAAGTCATGTTCCGGGTGAAATATTGAGCTCCTCATGTGAGGAGCTCAGAAAAATCTTCTGCGCCCCTACCGTGGGATGAGTCCTGTCACATATATCTCAAGCCCTACAGGCCGCAGCGCACCAACAATTTCAGAGCGCTGCCGCGTTTCGTTGCCGCCATACCTGCGAAGTGAGCATAGATAACTGTCAATGTCCACAGTCTATCCTGACCCACCTCGTGTGACCTAAAAAACCTGAGCACGTAAAGCATATATTGGTTTATTTATTTCATTTTCTTTTTCTGTCAATGGTACATGTCACATTCGGTTACACGAATGTCTTGCAATAGTTATAGTGTGATGGACATGCTATACGTTGCACTTGTCCTCCTCGTTGTCATTGTCGGAGCTTGTATCACATCATGTTAGCTCCAGGGCTACTACCCTCCTGTCACGTTACGAGCTGGTTCAGGCATATCACCCAAAATTTCGGCAGTCACGAATGCCGCATGCAATAGCAACTCCAATGTCACATATTTGGTATCATACTGACCGCCATGAACAGTGGAAGAGGGTGACCTCGCCAGTTTTTTGTTCAAGGACCTAGAACTGGCGCTACCGCCGAAAATGTGGCCCGACCAATCACAGGCCTTCAAAGTGGTCAACAATAGTCAGGCGTTTCCGTAGGAAAACATGTTTTCCCCCAAAAAACAATTTCTGAACGAGCCGCTTCCAGGTGGTCCAAGGCATGTTTGTACAAAGTTTCACGCAAACTTTCGAAGATCTGACTGCGTATGATCATATTAAGTCATATTTAACGCCCAAAATCGATTATATACTGAAACTAAGTAATTACGAGGCAACGCCTATTTTTGCACTTTTACCGCACAAAAGTCCAAATGTCCACGCCGTTTTTTTTAGATAGACCCTGAAATTTGGTACACGTGTTTTATGCGCCCTATCCGAGCCTTCTACGAATGGGTTTTTATTTTTATTTATATTTCGCCGGAAATTTTGGATCTCTTAACCCCTTAAAAACCGGTCCCACGATTTTGGMGACAAATTACTTAGAATTAGTGTGGGATAAGTTTTGCAGTTCTGTAAGGGTTAAGACCCAAATTTCCCAAAAAAATACCTGGTACAAAACAAGCAATATCTGACGGGGAAAAAAAAAAAAAAAAACATCCGTTAAAGTCTCGGGTAGGGCGCATAAAACACGTGTGCCAAATTTCAGGGTCTATCTCCAAAAAACGGCGTGGACATTCGCTACTGAATGAATTTTGGGTGATACGCCTGAACCAGCCTGTTATTACCGACCTTGCGAAATAGCCGAATGGCCACGTGTGCAGGGCAACTACCCTCCTGTCACGTTACTTAGTTTTCGTGGAGTACTGTTCGACACCACAAAAACTGGGGGGTGATATTACTGTCAGGTCCCCTGGGCCAACATACCACACGTATATGTGGAAACCCCTTTGGTTATACGTCACCAAACCTCAAGGCGTCCGTCCTCTCTAAAGGAGCTCCCGTACCCCCACAGGGCTAAACACCCCGAAGGGCTGTTGTCCTTGTCTCTTTATCCGCTTAGGGCGTAGTGTCCCCTACTATACCGCGGACCACCATGTCGACGCATAGAGACGGCAGGCGGGTGTGCCTGATCACCCCCTGTTTACTCTCTCTTGGTCTGTCTCGTCCTCTTGTCCGAGCGACACCGCTTGTCCATCCTTTTGCTGTTTACACGAGTTGATCTCGGCGCGTATCGCCGAAGGCCGTGGTGCTCGTAACACCCGCCCAGCATATAGAAGCTTAGGCACTACTAAGATAGAGACATCTCATTAATATTTATAATATATGACATATTATACGAAGTATGTACGGTAGTATGTACGTCGCGCGGTACCCTGGCATCAATCTGCTGCAGCATATTGCAGTTCATATTGATACAGCAGGTATATTAAAAAAATATATAAAACCATACAGCAGATATATATCGGATACCGAATCGGGAAACGAATATTTTCTCGCTGGTGGTAAATATGTCACGTAGCAGGAGCGAGAGCCCAGAAACGCATTGCGCGCTTAACGATCGGTTCTGGCTTGTGCCTGGCCTTTGGAACGACACTTTCTAGTCAGTCAGTCGTGTACGTTCACATGTGGTGCCACAGCTCAAGCGAGCGGTCACCTTGGACGTGAATGCCTTTTACCTCCTAAAGCGTGTTCGTTTATTCTTTAACGTGGATCCCTGTGTCAGCATTCGGCGGACCCCTGTGTCGACGCAAAACAACATAGGGCGGGTTTGATGCATTCGGCTTTCACTTATTGCCGTACCTGAAAATATATATTAATGTGTACATACTAATATTAATATAACGTCTTTGTGGTTCAGACCACTCACGGTGTAATGCATATTTCGACCACTCGTGGGCCATGGAATCTCCTCTAATAAATGATTAACTCGGCTAGGCTGACGTCGGCCATAACGACAGCTACAAGACCATCGAAACTAATAATGGCAAGCTGTGTGTGATACTGCACTTCGATCGGGCGTACTGCGCGTGCGGGTTTTATATGTCTTCAAGCGGGAGATACATCCCGTGCATGAGGACAACACGAAATGAAGCTGCGGCATTCAGGGAATGTTTTGTCAACATGTCAATCTTTGAAACATATTTTCCGGGGGGGCTTTCACGAAACTACTGCCTGTCTGTGCAACGAGCCACGAGTACAAAATATACAGATGATGTGTATATATATAAATAGGGCAATAACCAAAAACGGGTACACCCGCGCCGGTTTGAATCAAAAACGGGTACATAATGTGCATACATACAACAGTATATACTGTACGAGTAGGTGGATGGTCGTATCACTCTGAAGACATACGTACCCAGGTGCGTAAAATGGTTGAATAGAGTTGAAGTGAAATGTGAAAGAGCTTGGAAGAAAATGAAACAACGAGAGAACGGCCGCAGTCGCAGTGGAGAGCGAGGCACACTGTAGGCAAGTGGTTAACCAAAGTAAACAACCAAAAACGGTTGAAAGCCAGGCATAATAGACATTTACAAGCAGTTGTACCCGGGACAGTTTCTCTCAAAAATGGGTACAATTTGTTTTTGGCCAATCGCGTGGCTCGCTGGGCGTGTTTTTTACTTGATTCCAGCATGTACCCGTTTTTGAGTGAAAACCGACCGGGTATACCCGTTTTTGGTTATTTCCCTCACAACTAATAACGTGTCTGGCAGGAGGCCTCATCCAATCCAATACTTGTATTGAATGATCGTTGGCAGCGTAAAAGATTACTGTAGAAAATAGGGTAGTGTTATACGACACAGAGTATCCCCTTGCAGGTTTGTCAATTGAGCATCCTTGGTGTTACTCACTTTATTGTAGAATCGAGCGTAGAACAGAAGTAGCTTTCATTATTGCCGAGCCAGATTATATCTGCCTCGCGGGCCTTGAAGTCTTCAAGTGCGGAGCAATTTTTTTGTAGCGGCGCATCCAGGCGCATCTGCAGAAACAAATGAAGACAGGAAAATAATTCGTTTTATTTCCAAAAAAGTGACGCAACGACCAGCGACGCGAGCCACCCAACGGTTGGGAGCGGCGCCAGACCTCGAGGAGGTGGAACGGGCAACGAAAGGCCTGCAGAACTGGAAGGCACCCGGCCATGACTCCCTCCCTGCCGAGTTGCTCAAGATCGATGACGACGAACCCGTCGTCCTGGAGCGCCTTCATGCCATCCTCGTCGACGTGTGGAACGGGGGAGATATCCCGCAAGAAGAGTGGAAGGATGCAACCATCAAAGTGCTGTACAAGAAGGGCGACCGGTCCAACTGCAACAACTTCAGGGGGATCTCGCTACTATCGCACGTAGGCAAAGTCCCCGCCAAACTCATCACCAACGGCCTAAGCGCCTTCTGCGAAGCCAACAACATCCTCCCGGAGGAACAGTGCGGCTTCCGACCTGGTCGATCCACAGTATGCATGCTGTTCGTCGTGCGCCGACTCCAGGAACTAGGGCGGAGAAGGAGAATACCGCTCTACATGTGCTTCGTCGACCTACAGAAGGCCTATGACTCGGTGGACCGAGAGCTGCTATGGAAGGTGCTGGCCAGAGCCGGGATTCCTGCGGAGATGGTCGCCGTCATCCGCCGATTCCACGACGGAATGCGGGCCCGGGTGCGCATGGACGATGGAGAACTGTCGGACTGGTTCTTGGTCACGCAAGGCTTGCGGCAAGGGTGTGTGCTGTCCCCACTGCTGTTCAACGTTTTCTTCGCCGCGGTCCTAGAGGTCGTTATCGTACGATTCAGCGAGGACGGTGGTATCATGCAGAACCTAGTGTTCCTGAAGGAGGAGACGGGAGCGGGAACGGAGACACCACTCGACCGCGTACGGAGGGCGGTATGGGGGATGTTGTATGCCGATGACGCCGGCGTTGTGTCGAGGTCCGCCGACGGACTGGCGAGGATGATGACCATTATCGTGCAGGTGTTCGGGGAGTTCGGGCTGACGGTGTCGGAGAAGAAGACGGAGACACTCCTGATGCGCGTAAAGGAGAAGCAGCCAACATCGCCCCCGCCGCCGCTGATCATCGAAGCAGCGGGGCAGAAATACACCCAAACCCTCGAGTTCCGGTACCTGGGCGGCCTCGTCAACGAACATGGCGACCTCACCCGGGAGATCAACTTCAGGAGCAGAGCAGCGTCGGCGTGCGTCAGGAGGTATGGCCCGGAGCTCTTCGATAGTCCGGGAGCACCGTTTCGACTCAAGGCCCGCCTGCTTCAAGCGGAGGCGATGGAGGCACTGCTGTACGGTTGCATGACATGGGCCCCACGTTCAGCGGACACACTTACGATCTGAGGAACGATACAGCCACCTGGCTTTGCTGCCTGCGAGTATTGGGGTACGCAGCGCAAGCAACAGGCACCTACCGGCAGCTGTCCTACGCCAGCCGCTGAAGAGGGTCGGGTTGCCAAGAGAGTGGAAGCACTGTCGACAGCGGCGCCTGCTGTTCGCTGGGGGCCGTGCAACGCAGCAGCGGCGCGACTCCGATCGGACTGATGTTCGGGGAGGCTGCGTGCGGGGAATGGACCCAGGGCGCCGGGGTGCCCGGAGAGGAACTGGCAGACGTGCTGTAGACGACTCAAAGGTCTTCGGAGCTCGCACGGTCTACGGACGACGCAGGACGTGTCTTCGGAGTCCCGAAATTCCAGTTTGGGCGAAAGCAGCCGATGGTGAGATGGAGGACTGCAGTGGTACAAGGAGAGTGCTGCAGGTGAGCTGCAGAGGTTCATTTGCACTCCCTTGGCACAAGAACGACAGAGGAGGTAGCCGGAAACGATGGGACCAAGCCTGAGAAAAGAGCGCAGAATCATAAAGAGATACAAGAACCAACCGGGACGGGAGGGGGTGCGGTCAAGAAGGGCGAATTCGGGAGGGAAGGAACAGCTGAGAAATGTGCGGACGAGTGAGCCGCCGATATGTGCCAGATTTGAACTTTTCTGGACTGTTTGTTTGTTTTGCTTGTTTTGTTTTGTTTTTCCCCTCCCCCCCCCCACCGCCGCACCATTCAACACCCCCTCTGCGGATAAAGTTTGTCATGTGTTGTCTCTGACGGTTTTGTTTGTTTTGCAGTGTTTGCTTGTTTACTTTTGACTTGTCTCTTTGTCTTTGTCTTTGTATTTTTCTCCCTTCGTTTGTTTTTGACCTTTTGCAGTTCATGCTCGCAGGGCCGGGGGTACATCAGTCACACCGGACATTAGTTCCCTTCCCGTTTTCTCATGTCTGCGTTTATAATCGGGGTGGAGGACTCGATTTGTTTTGCCTGCCGGCGTGAAACCCGGGCACGGAACACCCCGGCATTATAGGGGCACCAAGATAGAATCAGGGGGCGTGTACCCCCGATTGGTGATATTGACTTTCCCATTTTTTTTTGTTTACCTTCACATAGCGTGTAGAGGGGAGCGGAGGGCTCCAGACTATCTGTTTTTGACTGGTTTTGATCGCTTTGCGGACCCTTCGGGTTCCACTTTTATTTCAGTATACAACAGTATAATTGGAGTCCGTTCTTCTCTTAAGTAGTTTGGGATGAACCAGGTGGTCTCACCTCCCACGAGGGCTGGTGAGGCCACCCGTCGCGAAAAGGGAGCGAATGATCATTTATTTATTCAGTCGTGATGCAATATGATCATACCTCTCTACCGCGACGTGGGTTCGTGAGAAGAACTTACTCGTCTTGCTGGTAACAGCCAGATCTGTTGTTAGGGTGGGTGGGTGGTGTCTTCCCAGCTTCTCGCCCCTTATCTCTGTTTTTCTCGGTGAAGCTGCAATTAATTAATGGTGAGAGAGCTCGGGCCGGCTCCCTGGTAATACTGCCTCTTCGGTAGAACAGGGGCTAGGGGATTCTGAGATCATTCCCTGCACCGGTTCTGATAATACCTTTTTTTGGGTAAGTTAGCCTGTGACCACGGGAATCGACCGTGTCAAGTGTTGGATTAGTACGGACAGATGGAGGTACTGGATAGAGAGACCGGCACGGTTTTTAATGTGAAGACAACAACAACAACAACAACAACAACAACAACAATTTCCCGGCGTTTTGGACGTGGGTGGCTGCTTAAAAACAAAATTGAAAAAAGAAAAATAATTCGATTTTTTTTCCCGGCGTTTTCGACGCGGGTGGCCGTTCGTAGCTGTAAAGATTAAAGATTTTCGCGTTCTTCGGCCGGTCTTACGGAATCACCCACAAGGGTTGACCAATCATACGTCTATTTTATAGTTGTTTGTCCGATGAAAACCGGCGGCAGAGGTGCTCCCCATACGTAAGGGTCTCCCATAAGGGTTGGCCAATCAGCAGCACAGAACGCGCGGCGTGATCGTACGCGCGGCGCGATTAGGATGGGCGGAGGCACGATTGCCCTGCCTGCCTGTGGCCCTGAAGCCGGGAACAAGGCCAATGTGATACGCATACTTGCAGCAACTCAAAGCCGATGTCGCTGGGCAAGCTGCTGGTGACGGAGGTATTACTTCGCAACGTGGGTAACAGCTGTGGTGGTGCTGTTGGAGACTCGTACCACATTTCGGCGTGGAAGCATGAAGACCTACTCATCGCCAGAGAGCGCTTGCTTCCAGATTCCCTCCAGCAGGACCTGCATATAGCAGAGGAGGCTTCTTGTACCAGGTGCCGTGCATTGTTGTCGTGTTGTGTCAAATGCTGCGTGTTTGCTCTCTGGCGATACGAGTACTCGGCCGTCTACGAGTAGTATATGTATTGTAGCCTATACGGGTACAACAGTGTTATACCTCTGACACCTACCGTACCTTGCATCACAACAAAACGACTACTACTACTGCTGCTGTACCGTATGTAACTAACAGCAGATCTCCACGACTGCCTCCGCCTCAAGTGCTTCGCACGGGCACATGAGCTCGTATCGTATACTACGAGTATACCAGCAGGCAGTAGTTGCCTGTGTGTTTATTGCGCGTGTACACCTCTCGAACTGACTACATACATAAACATGTACCAGTCTGAGTGTGTGCAGCAGGGTATTAATTAGGCGTTGCGCTGTTGTGCTGGCGCAACATTTTGTCAAAATGACTGTGTTGCGCAACAAACAGTCGCCGCGAGGCTGGTTGCGCGCAGCGCAACACGCGTTTTTAGGCGCGCAACATTTTTCGCCGCAGCGAAAAAAAATGTTGCGCGTTTATTTCTCGCCGGAGGCAGGGGGCGAGAAAAAGTTTTGGGGGTCTTGTTTTCTTAATAATTACTGTACGAGTAGTCGTAATTGAACATCTTTTAGGCCCCTTTTGTCCTATTCGCCATGAGTCCAAAACAAAAATTAGGCACCTTTTGCTATTCGACGTAGGCTCTTATTCTTTTTTAGGCTTTTTTTTCTATTCGGCGTGGCCAAAAACAAATTTGAAGGCTTTTTACTTCGATTTGAGACGTATATTCGCGCATAGATCACACCCGGCGGCCGTCCGTGGGCCCACCGGGGGTCCCTCCGGGGGCCCTTCCCGGGGGCCCTCCGGGGGGCCCTCCGGGGGGCCCTGCAGGGGGCTTGCGCGCCTGCGGCGCGCAACAGACGCCGAACCACTAATGAATGCCCTGGTGTGCAGTGCAGTGTGTAGTGGGGGCACTGCACTATACTGCTGTACTGCTGTAAGAAAATTCTGCCTACGAGAGAGGTATATACCAGTACGGGAAGTCTACTAAGAAACATGACATATGGTTCAGGTTGGGTTTCTTTTTTGAGACAGGGTACTTTGTACTTAACTGCAAGAGCACGACTCCCGAATTTATTATGTTTCTCTAAATCCCAGCCTGGCTTTCTTATTAGCCTGTTTCTTGGTAGGCGTCCTGTACTATATATGTTCGTTCGTCACAACCTGCGCTGCTACCGTGTACCGGTCGCAACCTGCCCAACAGTCTCGATGGCAGGTGTATAGTCCCAGCGCCGCATGGGCTCTCTCTATACTGCTGTACCCAAGCTGTACCAGCAACCGTGACCTGCATTGTCTTTCGCCAGAGAGTATACGAGTAGTATATTGATCGTCAATATATTTTGACTGATCTGCAATCCTCTTTATTGCTTTGTCGAGGAGAGGGGGGTACTGCTGGTACTGCTGGTACTGACGGTACTGCTTGCACTGAAGATGCGATACCTTCTGGCCGTCCCTCTCTCTGCAACCCGCTGCCCTTGCGCTCTACATCCTAGGGCAACACTAGGAGACGTGCAAGCGTCACAAGGGGACATACACGTGGTGGTGGGTTTGCGCTCGTAGAACGCTCCTCGATCGTCGTGCGAACACCTTGCACGCAAACGAAAGCGACGACCGCACCGCGCCGGCAATCGCCCACAGGGGGGGGGGGCACAATGGACATACCTTGCTGGGGGAGGAAAATCGATGGCGGAAGACACCAGACTAAAACAATAGGGAACTCTGTAAGAGAGCCGGCGCAAGGGAATGCCACGGTGGGTGAGGGTGGCGTGGGCAACCGCAGGCCAGGACCGATCTCCATAACGCCGCGCCGTGGCAGTGGCACTGGTGCTTCTCTCGGAGGGGCAGCACAGATAGGCTGCAACACCTGCCCGGCTCGTCGAATAAGCCGAGCAGGACGAATATTGGAACGGTGGGATTCTTTCCGGCGCCCGATTTTTCTGGACGAAAAATCAATGGCGTCGTAGCTCTCTGTGCTGACGCCACGACAGCCGTCGCGAGTGCAAGGCGGGGGGGGCAGGGAGGCGACCATCGCCAACGATCACGGAGAGAAAGAGCACAAGGTTGACGGCACGAACGCCGGAGCTTTCAGCGAGGAGGGTAACGAAAAAACTACCGATGCTGTTGGGTAACGTTGGCATCAAGATTTCGTTTGCTTGACCATTTTTTTTGGCAAGTGTTGGATTCGGCTCTGTAGCTGCTCAGCAGTGAATTAGGATCTGGGTTTCACGCCACCTCCCCCCCACTTCTCCTTGGTAGCTAATGCTGCAATACAGCTCTTTGGGTTTCACGCCTACGCCGTTTCCCGTCTTCCTGCAATTCTGCAACAATGCTGTACGGTAGCATGAAGCCGCGCCTTTTTCGTTTTGACGCAGTCCCAGCCGGTGGTCTGTGGTATACTTGCTCCTACAGTTAGTTTGGTGTGAAGTTGTTCGTGGCTTCTTCCCCCCGGTGGCTACAGTCAACGGGTGTGTTCGTGGGTGCGCCTCGACGTCTCCCACACGATGCGGCGCCTGAGCAAGCGGGACCCCGAACCCACGGCGCATACTTTCCATGTTTTTTGTATGGTTGGGAGATGCGTTTTAATCAAGTAGAAACAGAGAACTTAGAGGCATTGGAGTAGACTCTTGGCCTCAAGGGCAGGAGCCAAGACCATGTGTAGTGGAACTTCCGCTGCTTCATTATGTGGAATTCACGCAGGGTGCGAGACTTGATCTCATTATTTATTCCGTTGGGTGTCGTGTTCCCGAGCGAATCTACGGCCGAAAAGTGCCATGGGTTTTGGCTGGCTTTCGCCTCAAGCGAGTTGTCGCTGTTTGGCACAACACCTTTTGTTTCCTCTCCTCATTTGTCATGCTCGTGTGTGTCGCCACGTCTGGGAGGATGATCCGCATCGTGAGCTATTCTCCTAATCTAGTATAGCATCGGCGGTCCATGTGGTGGATGCATTTGTTCAAAGACCCGGAAACCGTTGCTGGGGGAGGAAGCGAGGGAGGCTGCAGAGCCAACTTCACGTCAAGGCTGACTGGTGACGGATCCCGATGGCCTGCCAATATATTTCCAGGCAAGGGGATGTTCTGCGGCTGCATTTCTAAAATTATCGTCGTGCTTGCAGTACGAATGGTGTAGAAGAATATATGACAATCTGCTCGTCGTGTAGGTAAAAGCTATGGAAGACTTTTGATACCCACGATGTTGACGTTGCTGTTGTAGGCTGGTACACGGGACCAGGCAGGTGCAGTTTGATCGAGGACTGGGCATGGTACCGCGTGCTTTCTTGCTACGGATTTCCACTGGGTTAGTCAGGGTTTGCAGCTCAGCATTGAAACCAAATCCCCGCTCTTTCCTTGATCGGTTACCCTCGCCGGTGTAAAATGTTCGTGTTTGTGCCGTTAGGCAGCGGGAAGTGTCCGAACTGTATTTCCGCAATATTTTACTGTGACGTCCGGGATCGATTCTGTTCTCCGTAGCGGGATGCCAAACGAGCGCGAGGTGTCGATGGTCTAATGTATGATAGAATCAATGCTACGACGCAGCCCTGGAGCGGGGGGGGTTCATGCATACCCCTTGAGCGGAGCTATTCCGCTTCCGAGCTATTTGAGTCGATTGCTACCCAAGTAAACGTGCCGGTGACGCTCAAAGTTCAGCGCCATATTGGTGACGCTCGTCGTACCTAGGAAGTGCTGTACCCTTTCCTATTATATCATTGAAGTAGTACGATGTCGTCGCGGATGTGGAAGCGGGAAATTAAGCGACAATCTCCATGTTGAGCAACGAGGCCGGCCACATGAGGTGTACTGTTACAACAGCGAGCACAACCCATCCCGTTTTTGGTTTTTGTTTTCGGGTGCTCCAGGGAGGGCCTGGACAGTTCCGATAAATTACCTACTGCATGTGGGCTAACATGACACGTGCTACCCACATCCCGCGCCTCACGGGTGGTGACCCAGGTATCACGGCCATGTCAGCTCCAGGGAAGCGCTAAGGCTCGTTCGAGGGAAATATGTGCCCGTCAGGACAAACTGCTCGCTCCCGTGGGTAGTGAAGGCCCTGCAGGTGCCACGCGTGCAGAGGCCTGGCTTGTTGAATAGTCGATGACCTTCGGCTTCAACATATATTATGCAGAACACGAAGTTGCTCGAGATCAGGGGGCGTCAGAGTGTAGCTGTGCAGTCACCAATGACACCGGGGTTTAGCGCGTTTGGCAGCACATCGTATCAACTAGGAATGAGATGACAGTGGGGGCATAGAAATGCCACCCTACTCAGTTGTTTTGATCACACGTTGGGAGGGAATTTCAACGGCTGTGTACCAGAAGAGCGTTGCCACGACTTAAAGCAGCCAAAGGAGAAGATCACATTTTGTAACTCCCGTCCGGGGTGCGAGTTGTATGCGGCCGAGGCGAAACGAATCAGGCCGACTGCACCTCTGGCCTGTCGCACAAGTAGTAGTGGTGCACGTTGAGTGCGGGCATTCTGGAGAGTATTGTCCAGATCATGCTTTATCATGTATGACAAGTGCAATGTGTGCATTGATTCAATATGATTCACGCAAACGCCGTCATAACTTGTAGTCGACGTTGTTAATACTAATACTTTGATAACACGATTGTAGTGTATTTCTTGTGTATAATGCATTCTGCCAATCAACGTTTCTGCGTTTATTAACTGTTTCGCAACAATTGTTATAGGTGTGTGTCCATGCAAGCTACATCCGACACTTAATGCCAGTGCACAGCGTCTAAGAGCGCGGTGCACTTGAGCTATATGTGATCATTATTTTTGTTTTATATGATTCGGGGGGCGGTTGAAGCAGTGAGCGACGAAACCTGCTTCTGCGCGGTGCCATCAAGAAGGATTCACGAGCGCTACGGTCGAGAGGCAACGAACTAATAATGCCAATATCATGAGACCACGCGCTGTTCCAAAGAAGTTGCTCGAGTTTTTCGATATGTATCAGGTACAAGAGAAGAATCGATTCGCACATAGGTGAGTACGGTACGACGATGCCTGCCACCATGCACATTTTCCCAATTGCACGTTCTCGATTGTATTTATAAGTTTCACCAGGCCGGGTAAGCTCCACTCACGGTGAGTGCTCGTGCTGTTGGCATAGGCAAACTGCACCGGTCGCTGCAGAAAAACATCGTCGGGTCTGTTACAAGATCCAAGAAGAAAGGGAACACTAGTTATTTCCCTGTACACAGGCAGACAGTACTACAGTAGGCAAGAGAGAGTGCACAGCATCTGCATTGTGGGTAAGTATGAATGGACCCAAAAGGTATACTCGTATCGTAGGTAAGTACTACTATAGTAGAGATATATATGAAGCAAGGCTGCCTAGTACATGCCGTGCATAGACCGCGTGCGTTCGGAGGAAAAAAACAGAAACAAAAACGAAATCCCGCCGCACTCAAAAGACACCTAAACCACACAGTAGCACGACGACAGGGACCAACTCAATGCAGTTGACGACGAAACAAACCCCACGCGTTAGTCCAAAATCTCTCGCTTCTGTAGTTGCCGGGTTTGTGGAAATCGGCGAAGTATACCCCTCACGATCAGTAATGCAAAAACGCGACTATTACAGAGGGAAACCCATAAAACAAATTGAGGCCCAAACACACCGCTACAAGAGTTTATTTTTACTGTACGCAACAAAAAGCCTCGGTCGCTTCGCCCCCTCGGTATATGTTTTTGGTGCTTCGCGCCAAATGAGTTTAATTGCCCACAGGAGGTAAGACCATGAAAGTGCAGCCAATTCCTATATATTATTATTATCTTTGCCATCCGACAATGTGCAGCATGAGCTTCAACTTTGATCACTCATAACATTCCCGAAAGCAGAAAACCACGGAAACTAATATTATTACTTTTTTTCAAGATTATCATTGCCATCAGACAATTCTTGAGGACCATTCGCATTAACAAATCATCTTGGATCAATGCACGGGCGCAGAACCCCTGACCCTAACCTTAGCCCCAAACCTGACCACACTAGTAGTACCTGGAAAATTCCCAGAAATTTACCCTGCCGTACGAAATGCTAATACTACAGGAATTCGTAGCATAGTAGATAGGCTTCATTCAACGTTGAACACTAATATATCACTCCGAAGTTTCCATATTGTTCCGTAGGGTTGAAAAATGGTTGATTGAATTCTTCGCTGTCCCTAAATATAAACACCGTTCGTTTTGATTATAGGTTAATATATAGTCTACTGGTATGATATGTTATTATACTTCGAGCCGTATTGAAACGTACCACCAGTCGCATGCAACCTTGATTCCCATAATGTTACGTGCGGGCGATAATGGTTGTAGGGGGGTGGGTAGGGAATGTGCGCTTGCTCCGACGTTTCGGCATCTTGCATGGAGCTTCACAGGCACCCCCTTCCACGGCGGTGTGTGTCTGATGTGGTGGCCTCCACAACAGGTTGGGTGTATTAAAATTTTCCCCTGGTTGGGTGTATTAAAAGTTTCCCCTGGTTAAATACTGCTGGATCCAGGTTGTGGGTGTATTAAAAGCTTCCCCTGGGTAGCAGCAGCAGCAGCAGCAAGCAGCAACACCCGCTTCTACATCACCAAGCAGCTACAACATAGCTGCAACAGCAACAGCAATTTAGGCAGAAGCAGCAGCAGCAGCAGCAGCAGCAGCAACAAACCGAAGAGAAAGCTCAACCGCCGGTCCAGACTCCTCCTTCTTATAAGTAAACCAGGCTCCTTACTTATTGGACAGGCGAATCTATCTATCTACAAAAGTACCTGGTATTTATACAGGTTAGTGATTTGGCGTTGAAGTCTGGAACGTTTTAATAGTGCACACAGGCAGTATACGTACCCTCTTTGGGGGCAACTTCTTGGAGTCAGTGTGGGTTTTGGGTGTGCGTTGTTAGAAGATAGATAGATAGATGCGGATGAAGAAAGGCTGCGATTCTGGCTTCCGGGCAGTGCTGGCGATGGGCGTCGTCTTCACGATGGTCAAGGCTGAAGCAGGTCAGTGGTGGGTTACACGGGTGCGATGTATTGTTGCGATCGATCTGCCTGCTTGCTGCCTGTATCTTGTCTCTTTGCCATGGCCGGCCGTGCACTTCCGGCCCTCTCATTAGAAAGTGCCCCACAAGAAACTCAGCCTAGACATTACAGGGGAAATAAGAAAGTCGACAGCTATTATACTGAAGTTAGTGTGGGACACACCCCTTTCTCAAATAAGAAAGTCGGCCTATGCCCGATTTATGGTTTCTTATGAGCAGGCCGGTACTGTAGTGCATGAGACTCTCTGCAGCATTTGTTTCCGTGATGTTTGAGCCGAAGGTGTATTTTATGTATACATACAGGCTTTGTAGTACAAGACACCTAATAAGAAACAGGCTAATAAGAAATCCAGGCTGATGTTTAGAGCAAAATAAGAAATTATGGAGGGGTTATCTTGAAATTAGTGTAGAAAGCACCCTAGCTCAAACAAGAAATCCAGCCTGGACTATATTTCCTGTTTCCTATTCGGTGTCCTGTACTGTACATGATATATATCATACCAAGTACCAGGGACCAGGTGTAAATTTTGTATTAGTATGTACATTCAATTCCCAGATAAGCCCGTTTTTCTAGTTTATATCGTTTTTAGTGTGAGTTTTTCAACAGTCAAGTGTATTCGGGTTATTTAATGGTCAGTAATGTTTTATACCAGGTACATAACTTGGCTACAAGACTTCAAAAATAAAGTCACAAACAGACGAGTCAAAAGAGGTCCATTTATGAACCTAAAAAAAAGCCCATAAGAAACGGCCTAAATAATTGATACATAGTGTGACAGGTATTATTCTTATTATTATCTAAATCTTTGCCATCCGACAATGTGCAGCATGAGCTTCAACATTGGTCACTCATAACATTCCCGAAATCAGAAAACCACGGAAACCAAGGACACCTATGCACAATGTCTAACATCCTCCTATGCCTATTTCCCGCCCAGATTTATCTACAATCATACTCCATTGAGGTACGAGGTACGACGTATTATTATTATGTTGTCATCTGATATTCAAGTGTCACCTGTGACCACCGATTTGACCTCCAGTAATTTATAGAAATTACATACCGTTTACATTATTATAAACTACCTGGTAAGAAACATTATATTTCTTCGTAGCTTATTGTAATTATTACTATTCTTCATCATGTATTTATAAACTTCGTCCCGCGATAATATAACGACGATACAGCAGTAGTACGTACATATGATATCATACTTCGTACTACTGTGATACGTAATAATACGGAAAATACTATTTGTGGGCGGAATTTTCGAGTTTCTCGTTTTCGCACCCGAGCAGCTGCTCACGCTCTTGTTCAACACTTTTAGAACTGCAGTCCTGTTTTGGCGACAAACCACTCTAACTCTAAGTAATTTGTCCCCAAAACGGGACTCCAGTCCTATTAGGGTTAACACTCAAAACCACAAAGTGGAAACTCTATTAATACTGTAACTCTGTATTGAAGTTATTGGATCACGGATCTTCCCTTTTCAGACGCATGATACCTTAAGGTAAAAGAGGTGCATCTTGTTTTTTTCCTTTTAAGGGTGGTGACTTGATTATAGTACAGGACCTCTATACCTGCAGTAGTCAAAACCTGTTTTTGGAGGGAAATAATCGTGCTGTCATACAATCCCATGGCCGACGAATTCGAAAAACATTTTCCAGCCCAAAAGTGATCAACACATACATCATGCTACGGTAGTAGAGGTGCGCCATTATTTTTCGGAGCTCCTCACTTAAGGAGCGGCATGTACCTCACCGAAAAAAGGATCTTGGAGGCAAAATAAAAGTGCTACCGGATGGTAAATCTCACGACCGCAAGTATACTCTGAAACATTATTCGTCGTAAAAAATGAAAGTAAAGTCCGACGAATTTGGGTTAAGGAGCCCGATCGTTCAGAAAACGATTCGGCCAAAAAGTGCTGCCTCTACCGCCGAGCACGCGTCTGATCGTACCTCTGTATTAAGAGCACGCGTCCTTATGCCTATGATATAGATTTGATGGTACATACGTATGTACCTGGTATATGATAAGATTGGATCAAGCGTTATACATTGATTGTCAGACGGTATGTACAATTATAGAAGCTACAGTACGGTACTCCTAATAAGAAACAGGAAATATGGTCTAGGCTGGATTTTCTTATTTTGAGAAAGGATGCTTTCCGCACTAATTTCAAGATAACGACTCCCGAATTTCCTGTTTTGCCTCTAAAACTCAGCCTGGCTTTCTTATTGGCCTGTTTCTTATTAGGTGTCCAGCACTGAATATCGTGTACATACCGCACCAGGTAGGAGGCGTGTTTTGTTAGGGAGTACATGTTGTTGGGGAGAGGAAAACTACTCAGCTCCGACATTAATGCGTTCTCCGGAAGGCCAACCCCCTTACATTGTGCTGGGTTTAGGGGAAAACTGAAATCGCTCGGGACAGGGGTGCGCGGACCCAACGATTCCCCTGTGTCATCTTCTAGTCGCCGGCGCAGTGGCAAATTAGTACTGCCGATAGAATTCGGTACAGTGTTAGTTTATAACTGTGCTTCAGGTTTTTTTCCATGCCACCGTCGAGCCAGAGTTTCTGGTCTGGTACCAGCTATGTCCTAAGTGGTTATTGTGTGATCTCGCGTACTCTGTACCGCGACGTGTGCAGGATTCAAGAAGGAGCTGCTCTCTCGGCAGGGGGCGCAGAACCCACACCTCTCCTTTGTTGCCCCTCAGGCTTCCGGCGCAAGTAGGTGAGCAACTAAAATAAGTGACTCGTTCAAGTCCGTACTGCTGAAAAACTTTCACTATCCCGGCAATTTCAACCATTCATTGACTTCATCCTAAATGACTACTGTACGTAGCGTAGCCTCCCGAGCTTCACGCGAAGTGCATTAAAGACGCCCTGGTTCAGCCGGGTAGACGTTCGTTCGTGGTAGCAGCGCAAGCCCCCCGACTCTCACAATAATAGACAACGATTGATAATCGCGCCAGTGGGTCACCTGCTCTCATTGACTTTGAGAGAAGGAGGCGTCGGTCAAGTATCGCAGAGGCCCCTAAGCTGTCTCCGAAATGTACAATTCCAGTTAGTTGTTGCGACAAGCAACGAGGATAATCCCAACTATTTGCGATACATGGCGGGGATACAGATCGTTTGGCACCGAGTTTCCTTTGTTGTTTGGGTGGTGCAGAGGGCGTTCCACACGTAACGGAGGGCATTCCTCACCGGGAACGCTGCTTCGTACCCCTATTGCGGGGACCATAGTAAAAAAAGGACCAAATGTTGTTATTAAAAACAGGTACATACATAGCTTTTTGTGTACATCATAGGTCCCTGAAACTCTCCACGGTGGGCGGAGCTTGGCGTCCTCTCGCAGGAGCCGGACGGGGGAGGCGGAGGTGGAAGGAGTGGTCTATTTACTATGGCCCCTCGTAATAGACGTTGCGACGGGGAGCCTGTCGACAGCTAACTCCCCTTCGAGGTAAAGAGGATAGGCCCTCGCCGCGCGACGTCGGTCCAGGCAGCCGCCGCGCACATATGTTAACCCTGACGCTCGTAGCGCTGCAACACTTTACGCATCGGGACGGTATTGTTTTTTTGTCGAGGCCACTGAAAATCGCGTATTACGGATTACGCGGGTATATTTTCAAGTCGTCGAACGAGAAACCCCCTTGAACGTTTTTGAGGCCGACTTACAATGTATTATGGGATCGGAAATCAGGAAACAAACCTGGATTTCCCTTCATCGTGCAGAAACCCACACAAAAGGCTCTGTATCTATATGTTTACGTTTCAAACCTTCCTGGTGCAGCAATGGATACGTTGCATTTCGACACAGCACTTCCCCGCGTGACCGAGTGCTCGCCTCACAGAGCATACGTCACATTTTGTACGAGTTAGAGGGTGTATGCTCCACTGCGAAGAGAGTCGTCGTGTGGCAAGTTTGAGAGTCGTGAGTCGTCTGGGTCTGAAAATATCTCTTGGAGCGTGAGAGCCTGACCCATTAAAAGGCATCGACGTTTCTCTTGCACTCGTTCGGATCAGTAATTCTGCCGTTGAAATCCCGAAGCCAGCACAATTGATACCTGGTCTACTTTATTTTTCGATCAGACACCTTGATGTACAGTAGTTCTTCGCGAATTAGCACAGCTATCCCGCCAAGACTGCGAACCATCACGATACATGCCAGGCATGTCATGTAATGAGCGTCTGGCGTTGTTCGAGCTCTTAAGGGTATCATCCCTTGCCTGCTCCCATTTGGGCGTTTCGTGAGGAGGTCCCGTAGCCTCGCAGGGTAAAGTTGTGGGAGTGGGTTTGGGGGAGCCGAATGTTCGAGCAGTAGTGTTGTTCTTTGGTGGAACCGGGGTCTCCCCGACTCGTTCGTATTTCTGCTTCGACGGCTGATCAGGGTGGGCTAGTGATGTAACGTTTGTCCTGGAAGGCCTGAGAAGGTTCATGACTTGGGGATATGGGTCAGGAACGGCGTAGTACTTTAAAGACCTATCACCTTGCGGAACGGGGGATTCAAGACGAGACAAGAGCCGAATATCCCCCCCTTTCCAGATCGTCCATTGGCGTCAGTGGGACTGGATAATATAATATACAGGGCCTTCCTCGGGAAAATTCCCGAAGATCTCGGGAATCGAGTAATCAACCATATCAAACTAACCAATGCCGAATAAACAATGTTAAAAGCACCAGAAGAAAGACAAAACCACGGCGAATTCTGCCAATTCCCGTGGTAAATTACCATGGACCATACCGCGGTTCCTACTGGGTAAAAAACAAAAAAACACCGTCATTCGATTCGCCGTGGTTTTGTCTTTCTTGTGGTGCTTTTAACATTGTTTATTCGGCATTGGTTAGTTTAATATGGTTGATTTACTCGATTCCCGAAATCTTCGGGAATTTTCCCGAGGAAGGCCCTGATAATATACACACCTCGAGACTTGCCAGCCTAGAAAGAGATATACGCGTAGATCTCAGTAAACCACTCTACAGAGGCTATTTTGATCAGACTGGTACATAAGTAATGTCCGCACAAAAATCGGGTAGCTGTTCTCCGTCGCCCCGCACACCCTGCCCCCTACTGCTGCGGTTGTTGTGTCCATCCCACTTGTTCCTCTATTTTCGCGTTAAACCTGCACTATGCACAAACCATGCGTCGTACGTATGCAGGTCGGACGGTAGCCGTTTGGTACGCATTCGAAAAATCAAGACACTACTGGCACGAAAATACCTGATAGTTTATCGATGCCGTCGTATGTTCCCCTTGACCTTTCTTACCTACTACTGCATCCTGTACGCGCACAAACCAGGTATGCACGCAGGTCGCACAGCAGAAGTTCGGTGCCCTTTCGAAACGCCAAGACACTTGAAGACACCCGCGGCCTCATCAGTACCTGCGGAGGAGTTCGCCGCCTCTCCTACGCTAAGAATGGTCGCTCTTGTCTTGTCCTCCTTCGACGAGATCGAGGCTCCTCCGGACAAGAGCAAATAAGACGCGGGTACGTGGGAAGCAGGGTCGCCAGGCGCGGGCTATCGTTTCACATTCCGGACCGGTGTTTTACACCGGAGATGGCGGTCACCTGTGATCAACCCAGTGATATCCAGGTAAATGACCTACCCCGTATCCAACGGTCAGCGGTAGATAGAGTGCCTCGATTCTGGAAGCACGGTCCGTGGTTCGAAAGTCCAGGCGGTCTGTTTTGTTTAGTTTCATTAATCCTAGCCTTTTTGCGTGTCGCTACGTACTCCATGTTTGCAAGTGAAGACATGCCGGACCACCTGATATGATTAATGAAATCAGCCACCGGGTGGTTAGTGGGCCCCTCCATGATTTTTGCCGTGCATCTTTCCTATATAGTAGATGCCCCGACTTTTTTCCCAGCAACTGTTCGGGCCTTCATGCCCTCTTTCAATCAGCGTTCCCTATGACGGCGTGCTACGATAGAGGTGTCAATGTCTGGCTAAGATTGTTTCTGAAAAACGGTGGAGCTCCTCAACTCAAACTCGTCGGAGTGTCATACTACAGTATCTTCGTAATGCAACGTTTTGGGGTGTCTATAGCATGGGATTGTTCATCGAGTTGAACCTTTTTTTTTATATCGTATCAGGTTTTGGGTGGGGCGTAGAGCCGCTCGTGCGAGGAGCCTCTACCCATAGCACGCGTCCTAGTCACCGAAGTACGCCCGTTCCTTCTCTCTCGTAACTTAGTATGTATGCACTTGGACATGGCTTACGGCTATTCTACTTGACGAATACAGTATCGGCCACACCGAGCAGCCCGGGCTGCTGTCGTCTGAAATGTATGCATCATGCGACGCGCGGCTAGCATGGCTATTGTGATAGCATGATGTGCATCGGTCTCCCACGACACGTTGTAGGTGTGTTCCGCTTCGTGCTGCCATCCAGTTTTTCTACTGTTGATGGCGATCCTACAACCCTGTTGCCAAATACGATTGTATACATCAGCATTGCCTTCAATGAGTCCTATACAACCTCATATATTTCTCACTTCGTTCGGACGACCTCCCGTTTCCCGACTATGGACGATCCGCCATTGGGGCGAAGAAGCCCATTCACCCTGGCGTTGTCATTAGTATTCCATTTGCCGTCGAACAATGCTTAGCTCTTATTTCAATCATACCATTCACATACACTCACTAATCCTCCCTGGAATACGACGTGTGCTACGGTAGAGGTAGCACTTTTTGGCTGAATCGTTTTCTGAACGATCGGGCTCCTTAACCCAAATTCGTCGTTTTTTCATTTTTGTGACGAATAATGTTTCAGATTATACTTTGGTCATGAGATTTCTCATCCGGCAGCACTTTTATTTTCCTCCAAAAATATTTTTTCGGTGAAGCATGACGCCCCTTAAGTGAGGAGCTCAGAAAAAGCATGGTGCACCTCTATCGTAGCATCCGTCATACTTGACAAACTTGTATCAACATTACAGTCCCCCTCATGAATGCCTAAACCCATCCCTCACCGACGTTTCACCAATAGAATTCCAAAGGGTGATGACATGTACTTGTGCCCTTAAATACAGGAGTACCGGCTGATATACTCGTAGTGTTACAGGTGCTTGTTGCGACTCGATAATACGATGTTTTGGTTAGATTTAGTTTCACGTGCCGCTCGTACGTATAGATGTGGAGGCGAATTTTGTACCCCCAACAATACCGGGAACTCGAATGGATATAGTACGCACTTAAGTGATAGCTTGAATTGCACGCCGACTATTGTAGACCCGTAGCCATGGGTGTATCCTTGACCCTTTTAGAACTGCAGTCCCGTTATGGGGACAAACCACTCTAATTCTAAGTAATTTGTCCCCAAAACGGGACTGCAGTTCTAAAAGGGTTAAGAGAGTTGGCATGTTTTTGTTGCGGCGGTCGAAGAAAAAGTTGAAGGTGCGATGAATCTTGCAAGGAGCAGGAAGGACAACAAGGGGAAACATCAACAAACAGCAGAGTGTTTACTGGTTGTGGTCATATGTTCGTTTTCTTTCTGCCGCATGCTTCTTGCAAGGTGTATCTCATCACTCTGTTAATCAACTATTACCGAGGGCCATAGTAAACAAGACCCACGGGACCCACAAAAACCTACAGATCTCCCTTTTTTAACTAAAAATATGTGGTTCTATTTACTATGCCCCTCCGTAATAATGTGAATAGTCACTATTACGACTCAGTACCAGAACCATCCACCTCGCTGAAAAATCTCCTCCAGTCTTGGCCTTATCTCGTGCGGCTTGCCAATACATTTATGATGGGGACAGGGTTTGCCATCAGAGCTTGACGACAACCTCTTCCTCGCTGGCGGTGGCGCAGTCACAAAGGAGCGAGGAGAAGAAGGAGAGGAGTGCGCAGGGGGGCAAGGCGGCCGGGGGAGAATAAGGGTGGAAGGGGTGGGGAGGGGGGGTAGGATGAGACGGAGGAGAGGGGCGGGGAGTGCTAGAGAAGCTGCACACAAGGGAAGACGAAGGAAGGGACGGAACGGAGGGCAAGGAGGAGTGGAGACGGGGGAACGCGAATCGCCTTGGGCCATGTATCAGCGTTTCATGTCGGAGAGGTATGAGGTCATCCGCTGAAGTTCCGAAGCACCAATATTACGACAGTCCCTGTCGGCGAGCCTCGTGTTTTGTCAGTTTGGGGAAACAGTTTTTCGCGGTGGGCACTAACTCTAACAGGCAAACGGTTCATTCGAGTAGGTGTTCAACTACGAGGGGCGTCGCTTTTCCTCAAAAAAATAGTATTGGGAAACAAAAATAATATGTTGAATTAGGTCCAGAAAACCTGTTTTTCCTACTTACTACGTTTAATAGGGAAAACAAATCGCGGAATTCCTATGGGAAAACATGATCAACTTCGAATTGAAGCATGGCGCCACTTATCATACCCATCGACGGAGCTATCTCGGCGTTCTTGGCAATATACTACTACTGTAATATGGAAACGATAAGTTGTGTATTGTTCGAAAATAGTTCTGAAAAATATTGACTCGAGTGGTGGAGTTGTGCAAAAAGCGGATCATCCCTGTTAATAGGAGTTACCCTATTAATAGGAGTTAGTGTGGACTGTTCGAAACTTTCAAAACGTCACAATATACTCGGTAACACTATTTGGTATTGTCGGAAAATCAAAAACTTATTGTTTCTATTGCTAATAGTGACGAGAAAGCTCCGTCGGTCGATCAGTGGTGTCACGCTTCAATTCGAATTTCACCATTTCTCCTGCTACAATTTTGCTACGGCAGTAAGTAGTACTTATTTTTCCAGTACTACTAGGAAAAATAGGTGTTATAGACCTTACTTCAACATTACACTACCGGCCCTCTCATTATAATAAGAAAGTGCCCTACAAGAAACGCAGCCTAAACATTACGGGGGAGATAAGAAACTCGACAGCTACTATACTGAAGTCAGTATGGGACTCACCCTTTTCTCATATAAGAAAGTCAGCCTAAGCCCGATTTATGGTTTCTTATGAGCGAGCCGGTACTGTACGTGTTTGCCAACACCTTTTGAAAGTAAAAAGATGCCTTACTTAGTTGGGCACGTATTACATACTCGACAAAATCGCTTGTCCATTCATGGCAGTTTGTTTTTGTCAATAAAAACGGGTTTTTCCCCCAAACAAAAACAAAAAACAGCAGTTGCTGTGTGTTTTTTGGGACGTGTTCCCCTCTGTGATTGCTTTTCTGGGGTCGTTGTCGTGATTGGACCCCGCCATCCTCGTTATGACGATCGTGACCACCACCCTCGCCTCTGTCTAGGGACATCGTCATTGCCACCCTAAATGATCACAATCGTCATCTTCATGATCATCCTTAGCCCCTTAAGAACTGCTCCCACGAATTTGGGAAGAAAGTACTTGGAATTAGGGTAGGACA
>MEHQ01003168.1:299725-311528 GCA_008828725.1 Saccharina japonica
AGGGCCTACATACAGCAGTAATTCTATAACATATATCAGGTAATAATATTTCATTACCAGCGAAGTTATCGTTTCGTTTCAGTCGGTAGTTTCTCACCCCAGAAGCTCAACATGTCCCAGTGACAAATTCCAGTGACACAAAATTGCCTCAGAAGGCAAAAGCTAATACGGGGGACCATAGTAAATAGGACCTATGGTAGACACAAAAAACTGCATATTTCCCTATTTATTACATCAATGTTTGGTCTTATTCACTACGGTCCATCGTAATAACGTCATCCCTTATCTACGTACGTAACGTGGGATGAGCATAGTTATCATGATGATGATATGTTTTGCTAATAAAGTTGATAATGTCGTTAACCCATTCGGAACTGAAAAAAAGGGCCTACATACAGCAGTAATTCTATAACATATATCAGGTAATAATATTTCATTACCAGCGAAGTTATCGTTTCGTTTCAGTCGGTAGTTTCTCACCCCAGAAGCTCAACATGTCCCAGTGACAAATTCCAGTGACACAATATTGCCTCAGAAGGCAAAAGCTAATACGGGGGACCATAGTAAATAGGACCTATGGTAGACACAAAAAACTGCATATTTCCCTATTTATTACATCAATGTTTGGTCTTATTCACTACGGTCCATCGTAATAACGTCATCCCTTATCTACGTACGTAACGTGGGATGAGCATAGTTATCATGATGATTGTATGTTTTGCTAATAAAGTTGATAATGTCGTTAACCAATTCGGAACTGAAAAAATTTTTTCACTTGGTTTTAGAGACCCCCCCCCTATTTTATTTTCGCTGGGGGGTAGGGAGGGAGGGGGTGTACTCATGTCGTGCACGGCCGTATTCGTATGGCCATAGACCCTCGTATCCCTACAATGCCGCGACGGAGCACGTTGGGTTTTCACCGACCAGGCATACATTTCTTGCACCAAGCGCGAAGCGCCGTGAGGTATGGAGCGAGTATCTGATGTAGGGTGCGTTTATTTCAGGAGGAGAGGCGCGTGTACTTCATTTTCATGCATGGCCGCAGTCGTATGACCATAAACCCTCGCATCCCTACAGTGCCACGATGGAGCACGTTGGGTTTTCACCGACCAAGCAGACATTGCTTGCACCAAGCGCGAAGCGCCGTGGGGTAATGGGCGAGTCGCATGGAGGGAGGAGGGGGGAGGAGGAAGTACTGTATCTGATTATGTCGGGTGGTGTAGGGTACGTTTATTTCAGTACGGGGGAGGGCGGATATACCTGGTCCATGATGATGTGTTGGCGATTCGTGCTCCGTTAGAGGGGTTATACACTTTTTATCGGGTTGCTAGTTAAAGGGGTTTCATGCCTCAACCGGAAAACGCCTGTGGGGAAACCTTGTACACTGAATCTGGCCAACTATTCACATAAAATGGTCGGCGATTCGTGCTCCGTCAGAGAGGGTATATACATACTATCGTGCTGCTAGTTTAAGGGGTTTTATGTCTCAATCGGAAAATGCCTTTGGGGAAACCTTGTACACTGAATCTGGCCAACTATTCACATAAAATGGTCGGCGATTCGTGCTCCGTCAGAGAGGGTATATACATACTATCGTGCTGCTAGTTTAAGGGGTTTTATGTCTCAATCGGAAAATGCCTTTGGGGAAACCTTGTACACTGAATCTGGCCAACTATTCACATAAAATGGTCGGCGATTCGTGCTCCGTCAGAGAGGGTATATACATACTATCGTGCTGCTAGTTTAAGGGGTTTTATGTCTCAATCGGAAAATGCCTTTGGGGAAACCTTGTACACTGAATCTGGCCAACTATTCACATAAAATGGTCGGCGATTCGTGCTCCGTCAGAGAGGGTATATACATACTATCGTGCTGCTAGTTTAAGGGGTTTTATGTCTCAATCGGAAAATGCCTTTGGGGAAACCTTGTACACTGAATCTGGCCAACTATTCACATAAAATGGTCGGCGATTCGTGCTCCGTCAGAGAGGGTATATACATACTATCGTGCTGCTAGTTTAAGGGGTTTTATGTCTCAATCGGAAAATGCCTTTGGGGAAACCTTGTACACTGAATCTGGCCAACTATTCACATAAAATGGTCGGCGATTCGTGCTCCGTCAGAGAGGGTATATACATACTATCGTGCTGCTAGTTTAAGGGGTTTTATGTCTCAATCGGAAAATGCCTTTGGGGAAACCTTGTACACTGAATCTGGCCAACTATTCACATAAAATGGTCGGCGATTCGTGCTCCGTCAGAGAGGGTATATACATACTATCGTGCTGCTAGTTTAAGGGGTTTTATGTCTCAATCGGAAAATGCCTTTGGGGAAACCTTGTACACTGAATCTGGCCAACTATTCACATAAAATGGTCGGCGATTCGTGCTCCGTCAGAGAGGGTATATACATACTATCGTGCTGCTAGTTTAAGGGGTTTTATGTCTCAATCGGAAAATGCCTTTGGGGAAACCTTGTACACTGAATCTGGCCAACTATTCACATAAAATGGTCGGCGATTCGTGCTCCGTCAGAGAGGGTATATACATACTATCGTGCTGCTAGTTTAAGGGGTTTTATGTCTCAATCGGAAAATGCCTTTGGGGAAACCTTGTACACTGAATCTGGCCAACTATTCACATAAAATGGTCGGCGATTCGTGCTCCGTCAGAGAGGGTATATACATACTATCGTGCTGCTAGTTTAAGGGGTTTTATGTCTCAATCGGAAAATGCCTTTGGGGAAACCTTGTACACTGAATCTGGCCAACTATTCACATAAAATGGTCGGCGATTCGTGCTCCGTCAGAGAGGGTATATACATACTATCGTGCTGCTAGTTTAAGGGGTTTTATGTCTCAATCGGAAAATGCCTTTGGGGAAACCTTGTACACTGAATCTGGCCAACTATTCACATAAAATGGTCGGCGATTCGTGCTCCGTCAGAGAGGGTATATACATACTATCGTGCTGCTAGTTTAAGGGGTTTTATGTCTCAATCGGAAAATGCCTTTGGGGAAACCTTGTACACTGAATCTGGCCAACTATTCACA
Organism: Saccharina japonica; assembly: GCA_008828725.1. Taxonomy (NCBI): domain Eukaryota; class Phaeophyceae; order Laminariales; family Laminariaceae; genus Saccharina; species Saccharina japonica. The sequence continues at coordinate 302,777 of MEHQ01003168.1, forward strand.
TAAAATGGTCGGCGATTCGTGCTCCGTCAGAGAGGGTATATACATACTATCGTGCTGCTAGTTTAAGGGGTTTTATGTCTCAATCGGAAAATGCCTTTGGGGAAACCTTGTACACTGAATCTGGCCAACTATTCACATAAAATGGTCGGCGATTCGTGCTCCGTCAGAGAGGGTATATACATACTATCGTGCTGCTAGTTTAAGGGGTTTTATGTCTCAATCGGAAAATGCCTTTGGGGAAACCTTGTACACTGAATCTGGCCAACTATTCACATAAAATGGTCGGCGATTCGTGCTCCGTCAGAGAGGGTATATACATACTATCGTGCTGCTAGTTTAAGGGGTTTTATGTCTCAATCGGAAAATGCCTTTGGGGAAACCTTGTACACTGAATCTGGCCAACTATTCACATAAAATGGTCGGCGATTCGTGCTCCGTCAGAGAGGGTATATACATACTATCGTGCTGCTAGTTTAAGGGGTTTTATGTCTCAATCGGAAAATGCCTTTGGGGAAACCTTGTACACTGAATCTGGCCAACTATTCACATAAAATGGTCGGCGATTCGTGCTCCGTCAGAGAGGGTATATACATACTATCGTGCTGCTAGTTTAAGGGGTTTTATGTCTCAATCGGAAAATGCCTTTGGGGAAACCTTGTACACTGAATCCGGCCAACAAATTCACCAAAACAATGGTACTGTACCACATGTGTAAATCACTCATTTGAGCGGAAGGATGCGCGAACGTTCTTCTGTTGCAAAGGCCACGTGAGCCATATATTTTTCGGCCCAAACCTGCCCCCCGTACCGTGTGGCATTTCTCCGGAGGCGGGGGGGGGGGGTTCTTTGTCGGGTGTGTGGCGTTTTTACTGAGGATGGGCCGTCTGAAACGCCGTGAGTTGTTAGTACCACAGGTGGCCCCACCTCGGCGGCCGATGCTACAATAAGCTGTTTCAAAATATGACGACCATTTCAAAGGTATCACGGGTGTTGTAGAGAGAAACAAATGCAATGTTCCTGGATGGATTCATGTTTCCAGGTCCTGGAACCCCTTGCCCGTACACCATCCCGACCCCACCTCCACTCTAACCCCAACCCCCAATCCCACATCACACATCCACTACCACCTCCTCTGCTACCCCTACCTCCACCCATACACCCATACCCTTACCCCTTCCCTCGCCGTCACCCCGACCGCCCACCCCCCCCTCCCCCTACCCTCCCTGGAAACCCTTAACCCAACCCCTAACCCCACCCTTACCCCCACCCCGCCCCTAACCCTCGTCTCCAACCACAAGCATCGCAAGGGTCCCCAAACGTCTCAATCCTCCCCCTGATACCGGGAACCACCCCTCTCCCGTCTGCCACTCCAATCCTTACAAAACCCCTATCCCACGCCAACGCCAACCCCCTACCGCCCCCCTACCCCTACGTTGTAGGCGTCTCTATTCGGAGTATAGGAACGGTGTTCCGTCTGGAAAGGGATGCGTAGTCAATGGTCAAATGATTAAGGCAAGCAACAAATGAGTACGCCCCCCCCCCCGCCCCCTCCNNNCCCCCCCCCCCCCCCCCCCCCTAACCCCTTCGCCTTACCGCCACCCCCAATGGCAGGCGCCGCAAGGCGGGTGAAGCCCCAGGAGGACACCGAGACATCGCCTTCAAGCTCGCGATGGATCGGTTCGTTCTGACTCCTCCCTACCTAGCGATTAATTTGGTTGGTCTGAGCCTGCTGCAAGGCTTCGGCGTGGAGAGGTCTATTACAGATACGAAGGCGGTGTATGTCGGGGCGCTCCTTACAAACTGGAAGGTGCGACATGTTTTGGGGTAGGGTGTTTGAGATGATATTGAAGATGTGGTATGGGATTCGGGGTGGGATGGGATGGGAGGGGATGGGGGGTAGGGGGGGGTGCATCGGGCCTTCGCTCGATTATGGTATAGGATATCGCTACTCTCCGCTCAAAACGGACTCCAAGAAAAAAGGGAAAGTCTAACCCGACCACGTGGCCTTAGACACATTGAGACGTTTATTTTTTACAGCAAAAGCGGTTCTTGGTGGTTCCTCGGTTCAGAATCTTCGTTACTCAGATAAAAAAAATGTGAACGAATAAATGCTATTCCTCGAGATGTGGTAAGATAGATAGACAGGGGTGGGATGGGATGGGATGGGATGGGATGGGATTTGGGATGGGATTTGGGATGCCGAATGGGATGTCGGGACGGGGGGAGGCGCGTGTCGTGGCGTTCAACACTACTTCAAACGTGTGCGGTTCTGGGAGATACTGGGTGGGAGGGGATTAGGGTGGACGTGAGACGTGATAGTGGGTGCGTGATAACCATATGTGCGATGGACGGGAGGGTGTGGAGCCTGTGAGGTGTGGGATCGAGAATGTGCGATATTGGGCGTATAATAAGTATGTGAGCCTCATCCCACGGTAGCAGTAGGGATTGCGGTTAGTGTTTGCCATCTGAGGCAAATATTTTCCAATGGTTGATCGGGTTTGCGCGCGAGAAACCTTCTTCGAACTTATGATAAGCCGTTACTAGGGTGGCACGTTGAGCCCCTCGTGTGAGGGAGCTAAACCAATAACCCGCCACCCCTAAAAGGCATTGCTCGTGAGGTATAGGTGTGGTGTGTATGGTTCGGGTTACGGGGAGGGGTATGGGTGGGGCGCTAGATGAGGATAGTGGAGGTTGAGTCATAGTAGTGCGTGGTTATGTGGAGTGTGGGATGGGATGTAGGGGGTGGGGGGGGCGGGGGGCGTACTCGTTTGTTGCTTGCCTTAGTCATTTGACCATTGACCACGCATCCCTTTCGAGACGGAGGGGGGGGAAGGATGTGATAAACCTGTGTTGGAAGTGGGGCATAGGATGGGTTGTGGGGTGTGGCAGTTGGGGTGCCTTAACTAGGTCTGCCAGGCCAAAGATAGGAATAGGTGGATCGTGTATAACCTAGGGTTAGGGCTAGCGCACAGCAATAGGAGAAATATCATGCCGCGCACCTGTCGCCCATCTCAGTGTATGGTAGTTCGAATACGAAACTTTATTTCCTGCAACCCGGCGGATTGATGAACTGCTTCGTCTTGCTGCTGCTGTCTGTGCAGCCCTCGTTCGATTTGGTCTTCCCCTGTGAAGACCCAAACGAGTGAGAGTAAATATTTCGTAGGACAGTCTTGCACGCCACATTGGTTTTACGAAACAAGTTAGCAATACATCATAACTACGACCGTGTATATAATAAGTCAGAAGTACTCATCGGTTAGTTTTAGAACTGCTTTCTGCTTCTATTCATGCCAAACAAGTGCTTCAATACGTTTTACTTACTTTACAAGATGTTTCTCGCACGATCATATATAGAGAGTAACGCTTTCGCCCTCGTTCGTTTCTTTCGTAATATTGAACAACAATTATGTAAAACGCAGGTGTGTACGCTGACCCAGCTGTTTAACTTCAAGGTCGTCCCTCTCGAATACTGCCCTATATTCGGTGAGTCCATTTATTTGGAGGCGGGAAGGTTGGAGAGGGTGAGGGGCTACTGGAATAAGGAAGGGATTGAAACGGAAAGATGGAACACGCAACGCGCTGGTGCTGCTGGCCTTTATCGTACGGCCATTAAGCCACTAGCGATACGTAGAATTTGGCTGATCAGAGAGGGAAGGAGATTAAGGCAGCGGAGATAAGGGGGGGGGGGGGGGGGGGTGATTGCTGGTGTAAGCAAGGGCGAGACGGAAGGGGACACGAAGACGAACAGGGGGGAGGGGAAGGGTAAGAGGGGAGAGGGAAAAGGGAAAGACTAGGAGCGAAGGGAGGCAGCGGGGGCATGAAGAGGTGAGAGGGGAGGAGGGGGCGAGGAACGGAGGTATAGAAGGGAAGGAGGGGGGGGGGGGGGCAAGGGGGCTTTCTATTCTTGGATTGTTTTTCGCTAGATGTTACTTCCTACAAACAACGCCCCTTTATCGGTGCTTGACAAGCCGGGGTCGGGATGGCGCTACGACAGGTATGGCACCATGTGCTTTCTAAGGACGGTCAATTGCGAGGAGCTCTATATTCCCACACACCAACTGGTTTCGAAGGAATACGAATGTTTCGACCGGATGAAAGACCCCACCATGGCCTAGCGATGCAACTATCAACACTACACAAACCTAGAATTCGGTCGAGCTCGGGTCAAGGAGCCGCCTCGCTCAGAAACGTTTTTGGTCGAAACGTGCTACCTCCATCGCCGCACGCGTCTATCTATATGTTGCGACCCTGCTTTGAAGGTCGAATCATGAGTGGCGGGGTCATGAGAGGACCCGGAAGAGGTCTTTAAGGGTATAGACCTGTAGCAGCCCCGAACCCCCCCCCTCCGTCTCGAAAGGGATGCGTGGTCAATGGTCAAATGACTAAGGCAAGCAACAAATGAGTACGCCCCCCCCCCCCTCCCCCCCCCCACCCCCCCCCCCCCCCCCGCCCCTCTCCCCCCCCGCCCCCCCCCCCCCCCCCCCCCCCCCCCCCCCCCCCCTCCCCCCCCCCTCCCCTCGTCCATTGACAACATTCTGTTTGACTCCTGCCCTTTGTTTTCCTTCTGTTTTCCTTGCGCTATACATTTTCCATGTAGGTCGCCTCCTTTGTCTTCCATGTTCATTTAGGCGCACCTTCTTGTTCTTCATCTCTTCCTCCCTCCCTCGCTCAAATCCCTCCTCCTCTCCTATTCCTACCCCTCTCCCTCTTTTCCTGGACTTATTGGCACGGATATGAGTGTCACCCCTTCCCCTATTCCATCTTCCGCTCCCCCCTCTGCCTCACACTGGAGATTGTATGTGTTCGTTTGTCGGTCACCCCCCCCTCCTCCGCCCTAAGCATCCCTCCCTGTCATCCTCTTCCCCTCCCTACCCAACCCTCCTCTCTCACCCCCCATCATCCCCCGCTCCCGTACACACCTCTTCACGCCTCCTCTCGTCTCACGCGCCTTACCAATCGGACACCGACACCAGGAAACTTGGTGGCATGCTGGTGGAGCATGTACTTGAGCCTTCTCTCGGACAAGAAATGATCACGCCGGTTATATCTATGCTAAGCGTTCCAGGCTTGCCATGAAAAACAACGCATCGAAAACTAAAGACGACAACAGGATCGGCCAGCATGAAGAGGGCCGGTCCTATGGGGGTAACTTAGGGGGGGAAGACGTTTCCAAAACACATGTGTATGTTAATGTTATATACACGGAACGGTAATATTCCAGTGGGATGCAGTTGCGTACGATTTAGACGCGTCCTACGATATAGAGGTATAAGGTATACCTTTTTTTGGCCGAAACGTTTTTTTTCTGAATGACCTATTAAAGTATGAAAGCCTCCTTAACCCAAAACCGTCCGAATTTCATTTTTTTGTGTTGCAGTATTTTTCATTTTCTACTTAAGGCCATGATATTGTTCATCGGGTATCATAGCATTTCTGGTTTCCTGTAAAATCAGTTTTTGGTTGACTACCGCAGGTATAGAGGCACAGAGCTCCTCAAGCGAAGGGGCCTCAGAAAAATGTACGGTATGCAGGTGCACCTCTACCGCCGTACCATGCGCCTTTCCATGCGCCTTTCTATGTTCGATACGTCGAACGTTCTCGTCCATTATGGAAGAGAAACACAACACGAGGATGTCGCGGGATAGACGGTCAAACCGCGCTCGATACGATAGGTTGAAGACGCATGCTACGATCGAGGTGCACCATATGTTTTTTTCTGAGCTCCCAACTTGAGGAGCTCCATACGTCGCCGAAAAATAGAGATTTAGGAGGGGGGGGGGGGAGTGCTATCATACCCGATGACCTCAGTATACTCAGTATACTCAGTCTAGTATGAAAAATATTACAACACAAAAATGAAAAAAAAAATCGACGGTTTCGGGTTAAGGAGCCTTTAATACTATTAATAGTATAGGCCATTCAGAAAACGTTTCAGCCAAAAAAAGGTATACCTTATACCTCCACCGTAGCACGCATCTGCAAGTTCGATGTATATATCGCGCAGTTCGACAGTTCGGACCATATCGAAGTTCGATATAAGTTCGATACCTTTGGCTGCATCGAAACGTCCTAAACGATACCAGGAATATATATTTCCAACACGATGGCAACAGTCTACAGTACGAAACGCGAGGGAAGAGGAGGAGGAGGAGGAGGTGTACACGATGCGCACGCAGCATGATGGCCCTTCCACTGCTGTGTACGTTATTTCTAGTCGGTCGATAGCGCTGGCGCATTCGTCATTGTGTTGATCGTACGTACGACGTAAGCTATTGGATCTCCCATGAGGCAGAGCCCAACAACAAACTCAGGCTCAGATTCGATCGAACGTACGACGTAAGCTATTGGATCTTCCATGAGGCAGAGCCCAACAACAAACTCAGGCTCAGATTCCCGAGGAAACAAGTCAGTCAGGGGCGGTTATTCTCGAGTTACTCTAGCAGGAATTCAGGCCTGGGCCAGACAGATGCCCTTACATATACTACGTCACACACATATTCGTATGTATAAAGTATGTTTTTTTATGTTCATACTGGGATGTTTCTATGGAGTGCTTTTAGCGAAATAGAAGGCAGCACTCGAGAGAGGGAGACAGCGCCATATTGCATGTATATCACATCACATCATAATACATGAGTGGTTGTGTATTATGATCGCAGAATATTTGGGTCCTAAAACAGTGTTGGGAACCCCGTCGCGATCAAATATCGGTATGCTGTATGACCACATCGGGCTTTTTCGGCGCGCCAAGGTCTATTTTTGCCCTAGTATTGTCCCAAGATTATAATTCCACCTAGCCGGTTGCTGTTGTTCAAGTGGGGGGCAGGACGCGTGCTACGGTAGAAGTAGCATTTTTGGGCTGAATCGTTTTCTGAACGATCGGGCTCCTTAACCCAAATTCGTCGGACGTTTTTTCATTTTTGTGACGAATCATGTTTCAGAGTATATCTCGTTCATAAGATTTCTCATCCGGCAGCACTTCTATTTTCCTCCGAAATCATGTTTTCGGTAAGGTGTGACGCTCCTTAAGTGAGGAGCTCAGAAAAAACATGGTGCACCTCTACCGTAGCATGCGTCGCCAGCCAACCAAGACTAGCGTCGCGACTAAACTAGGCAACTTTTACTGTAGGATTGCTGTTGACCTTAGGGGACACCATGCTTGGTTTACGGGAAAGCGGTCGAGGCAAAATACCCGGCACAAACAAAATCCGTACCATAGGGTGGAGACTGGTCATCTTCGGCGTGCGTGCCAAGGCCTCTCGGATATAGCCTGAGCATACCGCGTGTAGTGCAGTAAAGGGGCCAAACCGCAGTCGAACCCCGTCACGACCTACTGATGGGGCGCACGAGGGCCTCGTTAGGGACCCCCCCCCCCCTTGCCCACAGTGGACTTGAAAAACACCTTGTGGGAGACATCAAACAATGAGAACACCATTAGACGTACTGAATTGAGAGGTTGCTCAATATCTCCACAATGATTTTGTTGACGCCAGCATTAACATTGTGCAGAGGGGGGTGTACTCGACATTCATGCGCGTCGCCGTAGTCGTAAAACCTGAGACCCTCGCATCCCTACAAGGCCGGGACGGAGCATGTCGCGTTTTCACCGACCAGGCAGATATTGAGCGCTCGCACCAAGCGCGAAGCGAAGCGTGAGGTGTTAGGCGAGTCGCACGAAGAGTGAGCTGCATCGTACTAAGAACCGCTTGTAAGGCGGACTTGCATGTGGATGACAGCGGGGGGGGTCCTATTCACCTGTCTACTTGTTTGGGTGCTAGGGGGGGTGGTCTCCAACGTGTCTATAACCCCGCCGCTACTACTTTAGATGTTCTAAGACATTACTGGTATTTTCGGAACCTCCCTCCCTTCCCTCACCGCCCCTTAACACACATGTGCGAGCGTAGGCGTATTTTATAACCGACAAAACCAATGTCACGGCATTGTGACAAAAAAAAAAAACGTTGTTGTGAATCGCGTTTTGTTTTCACACGATTTGAACAGGCAAGAAATTCGGATTTTCACGACCAGTATCGTGACACGAACGAGACAAAAAGCAAAAAACAAAAAAGCTAAGCTAAAGAGTGGTGAAAGAACTCACCTACTGTAGTTTGAAATTTTGCGAAAATCGAGATGTTCTGTTACGTGAATCGTGTATTTTAGTACCGGCTACAAAGGGCCTCAACCTCAGCTCATCACAATTCCCCCTTCCTGTGACACACGTCTTCTTTGTATACCCACCGAAACCTAAGCCTCCTCTCTCCCCCAGACCACCAAAACCCGACTGCGCTCCTGTCTCCGGCGTTGTAGGGATGGGAGGGTCTATGGTCATAAAACGACGGCCATGCATGGCACGAGCAATCCCCCCTGACCACATAACAGCACGCAAATCATGATGCCTCGTTTCTCAGCGTTATAGCCGCCGTTCACGGCAGTCGAAGAACCAAAGACCCCAGACGCGTGTTCTTCGATAAAGGTCCTGTGCCGTGTTTTGGCTGAGATGTTTTCTGAAATGATCGGGCTCTTTCACCCAAGACCCTCGGTCTTTCATTATTGTGTTGACACAAAAAAAAATCATACTTAGGCTATGGGATTGATGATGGGGTATATATATTACACTTTTTGTCCCCTCCAAAATCAGTGTTTAGACTACCGCAGGTATAGAGCTCCTGAGATGACCACGCTCAGAAAATGGCCTGTATGCAGGTGCATCTCTACCGTAGCATGCCCCCCCCCCCCCCCTTTTGCCATACCC
>MEHQ01003168.1:311613-344907 GCA_008828725.1 Saccharina japonica
CCCCCCCCCCCCCCCCCTCCACCCCGCGGGCGTCACCAACACAAACCATTGTGGGCATGGACAAGAGCAAACCTGTCGGCTACACGACAGCCCGGCCCGCGCGTGCACATTGAATCCATGAAATGTACTCTATGTGCTGCCTTTCTTGTGCAGATACTTTGAACTGGGTGGAAAACAAGGCGGCGGCCAGCACGCACCCAAAAATTATTGTAGAAACCTCGATCTGCTTGGACGGCAGTCGAGTATAGTCTCCCGCCCTCCTTCTTGTAAAAAAAACGGTTTTCATCAGAGGGCAACACGCACCCCCCCCCCCTCCCAGTACATAAAGTACCCTCTCCATCACGCACCTCCACCCAACCCAACCCATTCCCCCCAACCATACCCCAACCCAACGCCAACCCAACCCAACCCAAACCAACCCAACCCAACCCAAACCAACCCAACCCAACCCAACCCTACTCCACCCAACCCCAACCCCCTTCCGACCCACACCCACCCGAACATAGAATAATGGATGACATAAAGCTATACCACTATCCCCGCGCTTGCGTACTTCGATTACGATACGAAGAAGTCAGACGCCAACTAACCCACCAACCTTAACGAAAGGGGCGACTAAACACTGTTCACAAATGACCATGACGCGGCAAACTGCGCGCCACAACCCATAACCCCACGCCAAACTCCACTAAAACCACACACCCCTTGCCTCCCCCCCCCCCCCCCCCCCCCCCCCCCGAGAAGTCAGATCATTGCATTGGAGGCTGTCATCCATATACAAGTCCGCCTGGGCAGTGATTCTTAGTAGGATGCAGTTCACCCTTCATGCGACTCGCCCCAACACCTTTCGGCGCTTCGTGATTGGTGCAAAAGCAATGTCTACCTCCTGGTTGGTGAAAATCCAACGTGCTCCGTCTCGGATTTGTCGGGGTGCGAGGGTCTATGGTCATACGACGACGGCCATGCACGACATACGTACACCCCCCCCCCCCCCCCCCCCCCCCCCCCCCCCCCCCCCCCCCCCCCCCCCCCCGCTAAACTCCCCCCCTCACCTCCGGGATGCGAGAGTCTATGGTCATACGACTGCGGCCATGCAAGACTGCGAAGTACACCCCCTTACCTCCCAGCTCGGTATCGAAAGGGTCAATGGTCAAATGACTAAGGCAAGCAACAAATGAGTACCCCCCCCGCCCCCCAACCCTCTGCAACCGACAGATACACGCATGGAACCGCCGCGCTCACCACCACGCTCCCGCTGCACGTCGACCCGCTCCCCGCTTATCCCAACACGTAACCCCCCAACACACGCCACCCTAGACCGGTAACACCACCCCCAACCAACGCAGCAACGCCCCCGCCTCGCCACACCAACTGCACACCATCCCCGCCCCCACCTCCACGCTCGCCTGTACCCCCACGGCCGCTCTCGTCCCCAACACCATCACCACCACCACCACCACTCCCAACACCACCACCACCCCAACCTCACCGTCCCCCAGCCCACCCCAGCTCCCAGCCGCCTTCCCTCCTTAGCCTCCCCTCGGCACATTGTATTTGGGCCTCCGCCCCGACTACGCGCTCGAGTAAATACCGGTATATGTCACGCGCACTCCCACCCCCCCCCTCCATCCACATAGTATATGTTTATAGGTTGGGTTGGCGTCGGTTGGCGCCGACGCTGTAAAACACGCCTCTCACTGCGTGAGCTAGACAACCAGGGTGCCGTTTTTCTTTGTTATTTGTTTTGGTGGTCACCAAGACTGGCGGTCGAGTTAGGTCATTTGTGCGGGGTGGAGAACCTTTGTTCCGCACAAGAGGAATGATCGTATCACGTAGTGTGTATATGGTAAGGCACCCGCGAGGCAGTTACATAGTGCTCCCATTGCTGTCCCAGGAAGTGGCCACACCAGAAACTAAACTAACTCATTGAAGCTGTCATCCATATGCAAGTCCACCCCACAAGTGGTTCTTAGTAGGATGCAGCTCACCCTTCATGCGACTCGCTCAACACCTCACGGCGCTTCGCGCTTGGGGCTAGCAATGTCTGCCTGGTCGGTCAAAACCCGACATGCCCCGTCCCGGCATTGTAGGGATGCCAGGGGCTATGGTCACACGACTACGGCCATGCATGAAAATGAAGCACACCCTCCCCCGCCGCCCCCCCCACCCCCGGCCTCGCCCCCACCCCTCAACGCCCCCATCTCATAAAAACCAGGCAATCAATTAAAACAAGGGAAGCAGCAACCTTACACCAGCACTACGTTGGTGCTCGAGTAAGACCGATCTCTCGGTCCGGGCAGGCCCCCCGCCACCCCGCCCGCTGGCGCCGTAGACCCCAAGGAAGAACGCCCCGTCCCCGAAGACGAGGAGAAGGAGCGCTGCAGCCCGACGTCAAAGGACCCGTGCGTGCGGCGCGGGGGCGCGGGGCCCTCGGTTTCTAGCTTGTGTAAATCCGTCCAGGCCTCTTCAAGCTCAAACAGGCCCGAGTCTTCGAGCTCTCGGATTCTGCGGTGTTTCGCGCATGTGTATTCAAGGGAATAGTAATGCGGATTTCGAGGAGTTGTTGAAAATAGGCGGACAGAATAGGGGGGGGGGGGGGGGGGGGGGGGGGGGGGGGGGGGGGGGGAGGGGGGGGAGGGGAAAGGCTGAGAGTTGGTGTAAATCCGTCCAGGCCTCTTCAAGCTCGAAAAGGCCCGAGTCTTCGAGCTCTCGGATTCTGCGGTGTGTTATTGCGTGTGTATTCAAGGAAATATGAATGCAGGTTTCGAAGAGTTGTTGAGAACATTCGGACACGGAGGGAGGGGAGGGGAGGGGAGGGGCAAGGCTGAGAGTTTATGGGAATCCGTCCAGGCCTCTTCAAGCTCGAACGGGCCCGAGTCTTCGAGCTCTCGGATTCTTCGGTATGCCATTGCGTGTGTATCCAACAAGAGAATATGAACGCAGGTTTCGAAGAGTTGTTGAGAAAATTCGGACACGGGAGGAGGGGAGGGGAGGGGAAAGACGGAGGACACCGTGTTTATCACCTCCCTCGTCTAGAGAATGGTGTCATCTAAACGATCGCGGCCAAGGGTTTCACCAAACGTTCACCCCGCACCCTTTCCCGTCAGGCGCAAGCACCATGCGGAGTTCCACATCTCCAACATTCGAGGCTGAGGCTGGCCGGGGAGTCGGGGAGCAGGAACGGGGGGGGTGTATGCTACGGTAAAGACGCACCATGTTTTTGTTTCTAAGAGTGGTCACTTAAGGAGCTCCATATGCCTATATACCTGCAGTAGTCTAAACCTGATTCCGGAGATCAATAAAAGTGTGATATACCCCATCAACAATCCCATGGCATACTGCAAGTATAAAACGAAAAAAAAAAAAACGACACAAAAATGAAATTCCGACGAATTTGGGTTAAGGCGCCTTGAATAGGTCATTCAGAAAAAAACCGTTTCAGCCAAGAAAAGGTGCAGTACCTCTATCGAGGCATGCGTCGAGGGCTCACTTGAGGTAGTCTGCCTGGAGCTGGTCGGCGTCTTCGTGCACGAGCTGTACCGCCCCAGGCCTCGTGAAGCAGTCCACCGTCTTCTTGAGGTAGGAGCCTGGTTGAGCGCTCATCTCCAAAGTCCTGGCAGAAAAAAACAACAAGAGCATCAATTGGAAAGAAGATTCGATGGAGAAAATGGTTGTATGTGTTGTAAAATGTACGATGAGTAGAACAGCAATATATCGCGGCATTGCACAGGTCGATCAGACGAGATATATTGCTTCCGTTGGACACATGACGACCTGCTGCTGCTATATAACCATTGCTCGCGTGGGTTAGATCGCGATCTAGATTAGCTAGATCGTATCCTGCCGTTATGAGATATTGTGTAGGGGCTGTATAGGTACAGGTTCAACCCAGGAAATTTGAGGTAGATCATGCAGACAATACGGCTCCCACCCGGCAACATGAGCTAGGTCATACAGATCATACAGATCATACAGATCATACAGACCATACAGATCATACAGATCATACAGATCATACAGACCATACAGATCATACAGATCATACATATCGTGCAGATCATACAGATCATATAGATCATACAGATCACACAGATCACGCAGATCATACAGATCACACAGATCACGCAGATCATACAGATCATGCAGATCATACAGATCATACAGATCACACAGATCACGCAGATCATACAGATCATGCAGATCATACAGATCAGGATATGATCTGCCCTGAAGATCTGTCCGAGGTGCGAAGCCTTGATCATGCAGGAGATGGCTTACTGAAGGACTGCAACTGCAGCAGTGACAACTTACAACAGCACAAAAATCAAAACAAGCATCACAAGAGGGAAGGCAAACTCAACGGCTAGAACAACAACCTCAACGACAACGAAGCAACAAACGACATCATCACGACCACCACCAACAACAACACCATCACAATCACCATCACAACCACCATCATTACTAACGCCACCACCACCACCACCACCACCACCACCACCACCACCACCACCACCACCCACAACCGACAACGAAGCAACAAACGACATCATCACGACCACCACCAACAACAACACCATCACAATCACCATCACAACCACCATCATTACTAACGCCACCACCACCACCACCACCACCACCACCACCACCACCACCACCACCCACAACCTCCAGCACCGCTACCACCACCACCAACAACACAGACGACGTTGGAAGATGCTCACGACAATGCAGCCAACAAAACGGCCGCGTGTTTCTCCTCATACGATCGCTGCCATTGGATTGGTCATCAGCACACCTGAAGGAGGCGAGGCCGCGAATAATGTCAACCCCGGGGACACGAGCAATCCTCCCCTCCTGCCGAGCCACGAGGAAAACCTCCTTCCCCTTCTTCATCATGTGTGTGGGGTCCATCGGGATTTTCTCGAACTCGTCCGGCTTGATGTAGGCGTCGAGCGTGGCGTCGATCTGATGCACCCCGAAGAAAGGCCCGCCATAAACAAAAATTTAGGTTAGCGCAGGAAGGCTGGGGTGGACGGTGTAGAGTGTTTCGGGGGACACATTTGCCTGAAGAGCCCGTGTACGGTTGCTGTGTCACTACATTGCATACTTGAAGCAGGTGGTGACAGAGTGTATCATCTCTATCAGGAGCTCGTGTGGCTGGCTATATTCGCACGATGGCAGCTCTGAGTACATCACGACACCCATGATGAGCTCGTGTGGCTTGGCTGTTCGATTAAAGGCTATTTCGGCGAAAGCGATAGACGACATCGCTCTGGCGACAAAGTTCATAATGGTTTCGAAGCCATCCCGCCTTAGCCCCCCCTCACGACCGTCCCTCCCCACCATCACAACAATCCCGCACACGCCTCCAACCAACCACAACCCCATTCCAGCGCCACAACAACTCATAAGAACATAAACCTTCCCAACCATACCCCGTCCCCGCCCCACCCCAAACTCAAAGGAAAACCCACCAGACCACTCACACTCCCACGTCTGCGTCCGGCGGTTCGGTGGTGTTGAGGGATTAGGTGTCAGCGCGAACGCTTCGGTTTCTCTGCGGCGGCTGTTGCTGCTGCTCTCCTCCTTCCTCTTCCTTCTACTCCTCCTTCTCCTTGTTCTCATTCTCATCATCCCATGCTCGTGGTGGTGAACGTGCTAGCGGTACTACTGCTGCTGCCGCTGCCGCTGCTGCTGCTAATGATGCTGCTGATGCTGCTGCTAATGCCGGATTGTGTTTCGGCGCCAGCATCGGCGAATGACGACGGCGGCAGCAGTTTACCTCACGAGCGCGACCAATGGCGACGATGTTGTCGTTTTCGCTACCGTAAGCGTCCCGCTGGGCTCCGGCGTAGGTACGTAGCGCTTAGCATCTCGCCCCCACCTCCATCGCTCGCACTAGTCCCCGCCTCAGCTTGACTTAGTATTCCTCCGTGTTACCCTCTACCCTGGTGTGGATGATGCCGTGGGGTTGGGGGGGGGATGGGGTCGGCGCTGGCGGCGTGATACCGACGGTTACGGCCTTGTGCTGCCAAGTGCCGTTTCGCGATGGCGGCCGTTTCGGTTAGCGGTGGAACCGGCGGCGGCCGCAGGAGGGATAGGGCGGTGGTGGGTGGCGGTGGCGGTGTGGCGGTTTTCCGAGTGCTGTACTTAAAACCGTTTTGTGTTGTGAGGGGAGGGGAGGGGGTAGGGGATGGGGGATGGGGGACAATAGAAGATGAGCGCTGTCAAGAGCAGCGCCGTCGGTTGCAGCACCCGTGAGCAGTACGCAAGGCGCCGAAATATGAGGTGTGGGTGGGCCCCGTGGGTGCATGAGGGAGTGGTGAGTGGGTGGGTAGCTGGGCGGGTGGTGGGGGGTGGGGGGTGGGTGCGTGAGTGGGGGTAGGTGGGTGGGTGGGTAGGTCGTTGTGCGAAGTGGTTGGCAAGATCAAAAGACGCGCCTTGGGGAGTTTTGTTTTTGTTTCTTGGGATGTTTGTTTTCTTCTTTTTTTCGTGGAACCTTCACCTTGTTTCACGGGGAAATTTGTTTCGTGGAAAAAAGATTCTTGGACGGTATTTTTGTTTCTTGGGGGGTTTTCGGTTTCTTGGGGCTTTTTGTGTATTTTGAAAACTTGTGTTTCTCGAGATTTTTTGTCTCTCAAACTTGTGTTTCTTGTAACGTTGTTGCTTGGAATGTTTCTGTTTCTTGAGGTTTTATTTCGTGAAATTTTGTTTCTTGGGCCATCTAGTTTCCTGCGATCTTTGTCTGGACAGGGTACGTCGTGTTCGTTCGGTTTTTTGTTTGTTTATTTTTTGGGGGTGCTGGGTTATGGATCTATCGAGTCAAGTGTTACCGCGTGCGAGGACGTCCCGCATAACATTCGTTTTTTTGTGCTGTGTTGTTTTTTTTCGTTCCGTTCCGTTTCGTTTTGTTTTGCGTTGTTTTTCTTTGCTTTGATTTGCGTTACTTTGATGTGTTTGATTTGCTTTGCTTCGTACTGTGGTTCGCTTTGTGCTTAGGTTAGGTTAGGTTAGCGTATGGCTTAGCGTAGCGTATGGCTTAGCATTGCTTTGCTTTGCTTCGCTTAGCTTAGCTTAGCGTACCGTAGCTTATGGCTTAGCTTAGCTTAGCTTTAGCTTTTACCAGGTAGCTTAGCCTGGCTTAACTTGGCTGTGCTTTGTTGTGCTTTGCTGTGCTTAGTTTTTTTTTTTTGGCGCGAACCGTATGCGAAAAGGCACTTGTTTGCCGCTCGTCGGCTCCCGGACAGCCGCACCCACCGGGCGTGCTGCACAAAAACTGTCGTTTTTCGTCGCGCCCAAGCTTAACCCCCTTTATAGCTGCAACCACTTTTTCGGGTGAACACTACTTGGAATTAGAGTAGGATAGTTTCTGCAGTGGAAAAAAGGGGGGTCAAGCCTCGTCATGCTTTGTATAGGATACTGTACTCCTTTTTTCACTTGATAGTATACCTCCGTGTCTCAGCCGGGGTCACATGATGCTGGTTCGTATGTTGGCTACAATTCTGCCGTGTCTTCTTAGGTACGTCTTGCGTACGTCTTACGTACGTGTATAGCCCGTTTAGCACTCCCCCCCCCCCCGTTTTGGCGACAAAGTACTTGGAAGTAGTGTGGATCATTGTTGCAAGAGTAAAAGGGGTGAACATTTTTTCCATTCTGGCCGCTAAATATAATGCCCGTTTAGTGATTACATCAGAGTTCAGACGGGTGTTATATTTCCGTTCACGATGGTATAGTATATGCCGGGGGTACGTACTGCATGGTTAGCTATTAATAGTATTCCGTGGGGTGCTGTTCATAGAAGGAAGGGCCGGATAGGAGNTACACCTCCCTACCATGGCTATAGAGGATGCATCGTATTCCGGGACTACAAAAACAAAACGTTTCCAGTTCCTGTGTGTTGCACACCTACCAAAAGAACAGGGCATGCCTGTCTTTTTAGCTGGATGAATGAAGTTTGATCTCACCGTTCGACCGGAAATTCTCCGTTGTTTGTTTTTGTTTTTTTACCAACCACGACACACCGATGCCATTCACCAACGGACACAATTAGACGGCAGTTTCAAATATCATGATGCAGGGCGGCAGGTTCCTCCGGGCAAAATCTACCTTTGTATCATGCCCTACTTAGACGTACGGTATCGTACACCATTTTACACGCGAAAAAAACTAGACCCCAATAAGACGATGTTGTAATAAACGCTTCGTGGCCGTTTGAGCGCCAACGGCATTGATTCTTATGATATACCCGTTGAGTTTCCATGTGATATATCCGTTGAACCCCGCCGTGGTTGGTGAAAACCCAACACGCCCCGTCCCGGCGTTGTAGGAATGCCAGGGTCTATGGTGATACGACTACGGCCATGCAGTAATATCGAGTGCACCCCCCCCCCACCGTACATACCTCCATGTGACCCGGTCCGTTCTCGATACCCATCGCCGTGAGGACGTTTCGCGCATACTCCGCGATCTCTTGCTCCACCTGGACATACACAAGATAACAAAACAAAAAACAAAAAACACCGTACGTACGAAAAAACACCGTGGGTATGAAAAACAGCACGAACCCAAGCCCACAAAACTCACAGGGCGCGGGGAACAAGTATGGTAAGCTCTGCAGAGTGTACGTAGCCCGCTAGTGGTTTAGTTACGTACGTACGAGTACCTGGTAGGGGTTTGAAGCTATAAATAATTCAACACCTCGCATAGATCAGATAGATCAGATACTAGTAGATCGTTCCCACAGTTCATGATAGAAATCGTTCAGGGGAAAACACGTGCTACGGTAACAGATAGAGGTATTAATAGCACTTTTTGTCTGATTTTTTCGTAAACGACGGGGCTGCTTAACCCCAAAATCAACCGAATTTTTTTTTAATTATCGAAGGGGCGTCCAGAAAAAAGAGAAAACGACACACCACACCCCCAGAGGTCGGAATAGAAAACCGTTGCAACCGTTGTGATCACATGATGAAATAAGAAAATGGAAAAACAAAAATCCTTGTTTTCATTTTTTTCACTTGGTTTTAGTAACCCCCCCCCCCTAACGAACAAAAAATTATGTGATATGTCGAAAAAACAAATTTCGACCACCCTCCTCGTTACTTCTGAAGTTTCTTTTCTCAGAGACTGCGGTGACATGTACAACAAGAACTCGTGTGTATCATAGCAGCAGCTGCAGTTACAGTAGTTGGGTTTTGGACAGAGGGGGGCATGCGTTTGATTGGGTGAATAAACAGATGGTCGAACGAACAAGGCCTGCTGGCTTGCCTGCTTGTTCGCTTATTTTCTGGCTGGATATACGGACTTGTTAATCTCTCTCTCTGTGTCTCCGATTTCTCTTGATTTATTGTTTTGGCACGAAGCGTTTGCATGGATGCATGCGGAAACGAAGGAAGCAAGCACGCAAGGAAAGAAGAATTCACTTTTTTCTTTTGACACGTGAGCTTTTTGCAAAAGAGGAACGACGTTTCGTGTCCGCAGTTTTATGACTGGTCATTTTTTTTAGTTGGTATTAATAGGAATATGAATAGGAAGAAGAAACTCCTCTCTTGACGCGAATATGGATAGATACACGTTGAGGTCGAGAAAAAGGTGAAGAAAAAATGTTTTTTGAGTGTTCTGGTGCGGGGCGGGGGCGGTTCTTTAGTATTTGGACCATGCCCTTGGTGCATTGAATAAGTGTTTTTTTTAGTGCGTGACTATTACTACTTAGTGCCTGACTTTACTGCTACTACTTAGTGCGTGACTACTACTGGCGCTGCTTTCTATAGTGCTTGGTTACACTTACTACTACTACTACTACGACTACTACTACGTTTACTGGAGCTGTACCGGGTTTGTTATGTATCTGGTGTTGATGTTTGTTTGGGTGCATCTGGTTCATGGTACAGTACATGGTGCATACTCGTAGTGCAACATGGTGCATATTTTTATGTGCGTATGACGCCAGGTATGGATGGTACGGTACATGAGGGATGCACGACCTGGTAGTACATGGCATATGCATATTATTAATAGTACATGATACAATGGTTTCGTGGGATTTACGTATGTACATGGTACATGATTCATGGTAAATAGCATAGGGTTGGTTCATGGTACATAGTATATTTAAGTATATGGTACTTGGCGCATCCTATTAATATCACCACGCGGTTTATGTAGGCATTACACAAAACGTATAACTCTGGTCTTAACCCCTTTAAAAACTGATCCCACGGTTGTGGGAACAAACTACTTGGAAATAGTGGGATATTTTTCGCAGTTCTGAAAGGGTTTAAGCTTTTATTCGACCAGCGTCCAGCACTCAAATCATCAGTTTGTTTTTTTGTTGTCCTCCGTGTGCGGGTTGGGTTGGTACTGACTGACTCTGTGTGCGGGGGGTGTTTATGGAAAGTTTTATTAGACGCTTCGTATGCGGAAGACGCGTTCTACGACGATGATGATGATGATGATGATGATGATGATGATACATAGAGTGGCACAGTAGAATATCTGAGAAAGCGATTTCATGCCCGCAGTTTTCTGATTGGTCAATTGTTTTGGTTGGAAAATTTGATTGGTGGGAAATCCTTGGTGCCGGTTGAGTAGTTCCGATTGCCCGCTATGGCGCCTGTGAAATCGCTTGGCACAGACGGGATTAACCAGTCAGTGTGGCGGTGTGCGGAGTATAGTGCCGGTTGCCGCTATTGTAGTGCTGGTTTCTGCTGGCTGGCGCATACCGGCCCTATAGAGGGACCGGCATTACTACTGCTGTGGGCATGAAATATCTTTCTCTCTACTGAGGCAAATATTTTTGACTGATGGGGCTTTTCATACTGAGATAACTACCCAATAAGGCGCACGCCTTATTGTTTTTACAAGATAAATCATTTCAGACCTACAAAACAGTAGGCCATGAGATTTGCTCGTTATTATTACTATTGTTGTAGGTTTGGAAGTAAGTGCATTTTTTTCTTGAAAGCCAGTTTTTGGGGGGAGACAAGACATAACGCGCTTCTCAAAAGTTAGGGCCCGTATTAACGAAGATAGCAAAAATTCAATTTGGAAAAAATAAAATTCAAATTCGCTTTTCATTGGTCAACACACGCACCAGCACCAAATATTATGCCCCAAGATCCTAATCTTTGGTGCTGGTGCGTGTTTTGGCCAATGAAAAGCGGATTTGATTTATTTTTTTTCCAACTTGATTTTTTTTCTTCTTCGTTAATACGGGCCCTTAGGAGCTGAGAAGGAAAACAAATATATGCTGGGGGCACTCGTAGAAGGCAAATAGCTTGCGTCGGATTATTCAAACAAAACGTGCATCTGCTTGTCAGATGATGGGCACAAATCACAAAAAAAACACGAATTGATACATACACCTGCCTTAAGTAAATACACGCACAACGCGTCCCCAACGCATGGTGACCTGAATGTGTTCCCCACACCCCTGTCCTACATGGTTTTCATCGTGTGTATGTTGATGGTATATACCTGGTATATGGTAGTTGTTTTTTATCGATGGCGATGGCGAGTGCTTGCCGTGGATTTGTTTGTTAGTGGGGGTAGAAGCCGATAGCTGAGACCGGCTTAGAGTTAAAATTGGTCGAGGGGACGAGGGGGTGTGTGCTCATCATGTCATGCATGGCCGCACCGTAGTCGTGTTATATGACCATAGACCATGCATGGCATCCCTACAATGCCGGTATGGAGCACGTCGGGTTTTCACCGGCTACATAGATAGGCAGACATTGCTTGCACCAAGCGCGAAGCACCGTGAAGGTGTTGGAGCGAGTCGCATGAAGGGAGAGCTGCATCCCTACTAAGAACCGCTTGCTTATATGAAAGATACATAACAGCCCAGCAGACAGTTTTTAGGTTCAACTATTCGTTTATGAGGCGGCTACTACTGCGGAACCTACTGGTTTACGCAGTAGTTTACTGCAATGCGGAATCCGTTTCGTTTTGGTACAGGCGCCATCCGCGGTTGTGCGTGTTGGATTTTTAGGCTACTGCGGAACCTACTGGTTTACGCAGTAGTTTACTGCAATGCGGAATCCGTTTCGTTTTGGTTCAGGCGCCATCCCCGGTTGTGCGTGTTGGATTTTTAGGGGGGGGGGGGTAATGAAATATACCCGGTTAAGGTCTGATTTTTTAATGTCATGTTGATAGGCCTCTATTTAATAATACCTCTCAAGAGTTTGGACAGAGCAGTCGTTTTTAGTGCCCGGGTTTCAACGGATTTCGCCGGCTCCCTAACGATATTGTCAAAACACGCAAAAAAGCGGGGATGGTCCAAAAATATCCCCTCCCTCTGGAAATGCCTCGATTGTGCTGAAATTTTCAGGGCAGGGTAATTTTTGGGTGGGTATTGTGAAGCCGTCGTCAATAGCTCCGAGTTAATCCATGCCGCCGAGTTACAGCTTTCCTAGAACGCTTAAAAACGGGGATGGCAAAGGAATATCGACATATCCCCTCCTTCTTACAACGTGCTCAATCGGGTGGCAGGAGGACGAACAAAAATACTTCGTAGGGCATTGAAAGAAGCACCGCATGTGTAAGGTAGGGAGAGTGACGGCAACAGAAGACGTTACTCGTCGTCTGGGCCTCTGTCCATACCAGGTAGACTCGAGCGCTCGAGGCAGCGCAAATGCTACGTACTACTACTACTACTACTGTGTTTGCCATATAGCCGCGGAAGTGGCGACTGCTATTAGAAGTACCAACAAACGCGGGGTGTACATATCGCAAGCGATGCGACAAGTATGTGGGAGAGAAAGAGAAGTGGATTACGAATAAGTTACAAAAAAGCGAAATGCCTAGACGGGCGACCCTAGCCTAGGGCGACGAATGTGGGGGTCGGGTGTCGAGATAAAAACGATAACCTACGAGTACCACTACTGTACACATCATCAGAAGCCTTTGGAGGCTGCTATACGCGTGACGTACACGAACTGCGGGCTGGGTTCAAGCCAAGGACTATTGAATCGGACCCCCCCCCCTCCCACTCCCCCTGAGAAAGCTATTACCGAGTAATATAAACCAACGCATCTCGACGAGCCTGTCGATCCATAAAAAATGGGGGAACTTGACGCTCAACTGGTCCCTGCCGAGGCCGACATAAAAAATATTCGCTCCAAGCAGGCAAGCTGCAGTTGCGTAATGTCATGAATAGCATGACGACCGGAAAACGTCGACATGGCTCAGCATCGCGCCCGCCCAGAGAAGGAAAAAAGAAAAAAATCGCGGCCATCTTCTCTGTGCCGATTTAGAGCCGAGTCTAGAAAAAAGTAACCGCCCTCGAAAACATGACCCCCCCTCCCGTGGATCAAGCGCATATATACCCAGGGGGATCCCTTCGCACGATGATGACCGGCGGACTACGAAACGCCTGCATGCAGTGCGCAGTACAATATACCAGGGAAGTACCTGGTACATCACAAGACGGCGACAATTTCTGACATGGATGCCAGCGATCTCAATCCAAGAACCGCGCGCTCGCAAGTTTTGAACTAAAAAAACAGCCAAAAACAAACCAAATGCGCACACAATGGTCATGCGTCCGCGTCATCCATCACGTCTCCTCTCCCTTTACCCTCCCCCCCCCCCCCCCGCGCGCCGCTACCGCCTCCCACTCGTCCGCCCCCGTCCGCCCCCCCTCCTATGTCCGCCACTACCGGCCTCCTCCTGTTCGGCCCTTCTCCTTCCTCCGCCCGAGGCCGCGTCCCTCCATATCTAACGTCCGCGCGACGGCTCCTCCCCCTCTCCCTCTCCCTCTACCTCCCCCTCCCCCTCCCCTCCCTCTTCATCTCCCTCTTCGCCCTCGGTGGGGCGAGGCCTTCCCTTCGTGCAGCACCAGGGGCACACCCTCCTCTCTCTGGCGCAAGGCGTGCATATCTTGTGGTAGGCGGCGGTGATGGCCTTCTTGTGGCAGTCGTTGCAGCTAGCCGGCTGGCGCAGCGGGCGGTACTTGCGGTACTTTTTCCTCCACTCCACCTAAATATATATATATATATTGTACGGGTATGTATATTTGTTTTTTACAATTCGACGAGGACGACAGACAGCAACGGCAGAGCAGCAAACAGCGACGATGCCGACATATAGCCACCGATTAGCGATACCGACAAACAAAATGATAGCAGTGACAATGATGACAACGAAAACGACGACATATGTACAACGACGGAGACGACGATGACAACACCCCAGGCAGTCCTGGCAAAGGGGGTGTACTGCTCTGTGTACTGCTGTAAGGGAGCAATACAAACCTCATAAAACCCAGACTTGTACTCCGGCAAAAGCGCTACAAACAGTACACACTGTTGCAGTACCAGGCATCCATCCACCTAATGGCGACAACGACAGGCCGGGTCCTATATATACATATACATGAGTACACCAATATATTTGCAACACAGCACACACCTAGCAGTAATTTCCACGCCGATTTGCTTGCCAACGGGGAGGGGGGGGGGGGGGGGGGTGCAAACCCCGAGCGATGCTCCATATATGAAAAGACAGGAGTTCTCATTATGATGGTGCATGTACCAACTCCACCCGCCGCATGTGCATCAAGTCACCCGAACGCACGAACCCAAGCATCAGGCCTCGACTTTATATCTCTGCTGGTCTACCGCAACATATTCAGGGAGTGTACCGTACATATGTGACCTCCCACTGCTGTAGTTTCACAGCTGTCACGTTTCGTTCCCCTCAAAAGCCCGTACGTAGTTCGCGCGATCGAAATATATATCCAACGCAGGTTACAAAGATGAGTTTCGACGAAAATCCTCCATCTCACAGCTGTCGTTTCCCCCCCCCCCCATCTATGATACGATATACACAAAAGTATATGGAAAGGCCTCAACGAGGTCTTCCCAACGCCGCCATTTTTGTTGTGTGTACATAATTATAATTCCACCTTCGGTTCGGAGAAACTCGTCTCGGAAATTCGTGCTAGCGTGTGTGTCATCTTAACCCTTTTGCTACTACTGCAAAAAAACAGTCCTACACTAATTTCAACTAGTTTGTTCCAAAGAAAGGGGGGTTGCAGTGCTAAATGGGTCAAGTGTTAAATATATATTTGGCTGGTGAAGGTTTAATGTCAAGTCTAATCCGACCACTTTCGTCCAAGCACACCTACAGCAGTAGTACATATCTGGTATTATGTGTACATATAATACGATATACGTAGGAGAAACAAAGCGACTTTACGGCTTCACGGCACACTCAATCAAGGAGCACGTATACTCGTATACCTGAGGTACGAAGAACCCCTTGATACGTACGCATTGGTACTTCAACTTGAAGCGCTCTTGCACAGATGCTCCCAGTATACTTGTATACTTGTATACGTACTTCATACTCCCGAGTATACTCGCAGTATCCGAAAACCTAACTCCCGAAATACTGTGAGTACACGGAAGTATCTGAAGTATTTTTCCCCGCAAATACTTGACATTACTCCCAGGTACTATGCACGAGTAGGAGCATCTGTGCACTGCTGCTGCGCCCTCGGTTGTGTGTAGTTTTGTAGCGGAAAAGCTGCCGACGAGGTTGGTTTTGAGAAAGGATACGTACGTACTGCTGTAGATTTGGGATATGGTCTCGTGGGAGGGCAGACTCTGGCAGCAGACTCGACGGCTGGCTGCGTTGTCGTTGTTGGGCGCGACTGGTGGGACTACGCTGCGGAACCTTGAACCAGTTGGACCCTGGGCGCTCTCAAGGCCACAGGGGAGGCTTCTTTTGCTGCTAGGGTGGTGGCGTGCTGACCAATTAGCATGGTGTGGTTCTTTTGTCTACTCGTATAGGTAGAGCGCGGAGGCGAGCTACGGCACCACCCAAAATAGACACTTTGATGGGTTGGCGTCGGTATGTAGCTCTTTCTTCACTCCGCATCAAGCTATGTCCGAAACTGTAAGGGTCGTTTGGTTTTCATTTTAATACCCATACGGTTATTATATTCACGGACAAAAAAGTGGTATACGAGAGTGCGTGTCACAACACGCCATCTCAGCCCTTCGTGCTGAGGTGCACAGCACGTTGCTTGCACTCGGTCTTGTCACCTGCTAGGCGCCGGGGGAGTAGTAGAATGGCATATACCCGTCTGCCTATCTGTCTGTGTGCCTGTCTGCGTGCATTTCTGCCTGTCTGGTGGCTGTTTGTCTGTCTCTCGCTGCTTACTGCTTACCTTATCGTGACAAGAGGCACATAGCCCAGTGTTGGCCATGCCCAAAATCTTGGCCGTCTTTTGAGACTTGGGGTTGTGTCGGAAGGCGAAGCTGTTTTGGTGTGCCGGCTTCCTCGTGCGGGTGGTCCCCGCTCCTTTCCGCGTGCTCATGGTTCCTCTAGCGCTCTTGAAACAGAAGGTGAGAAGGACGAAGAGAGTGCTTGTGGGGAGAAAATAGGGGGGATGTCATGTACTTCAGCCCGCTTACAACATCCCTCACAATATCCTAAAAAACCCTTCATGACACACAGCACACGACACCTGGCAGTCACACCTTTGGCTACTCGTCAGAAAAGCAGGCCAAGCCACCCCTGTCCTCCCAATTTTCCCACACCGACCATGGCAAAAGATCGCAAGAACATGCTCGTACACTACTCTGGAGCAGCGGCGGCGGCGACAGCGGCAGCAGCTGCGGCATCGTGCTGCCTCCTCCCCTCTTCTGCATCAGCGTTCCTTCCGTCTCCGGTGATCACGCCGCATTGCCACTCGGCCGGAGGAGATTCAGCATCCACCTCCCAAAGAAGAGTACCTCCGGCGATCACAAGCTCCCTTTCCTCCCACCGCGTGGTCTCCCCCTCCTATCCCTCCTCTTCCTCGTCCTCCCCCTCCTTCTCCTCCTCCTTCTCCCCCTCCTCCTCCTCCTCCTCTTCGTGGTCTCCGAAATCTCCGTTGTATGGCGGCGGCCTGTTCAGCTTGAACTACAACCAGGGGTTGCCTCGCGCTGGCGCTGGCATGGGGGCGGGAGCGGGGCCACGGAGACCAGCACGCGGCGTGTTGGGGATGAGCAGTGCTGGTGCTGGTGCTTCTGCCGCTGCTGTGGAGATTGTTGGAGATGGAGCGGGGGGAGAGGCTGCTGCGGGTAGGGCGGGGGGAGACGCGGGCGTGAAGTCAGACTTGCTGAACCAGATCGACCTCGCTTCATCCTCGAGCAAGAGGTCAGTCACATCCTCGTACTGCTGTCTGTTAACATTTTTAATCGACACGCAGCGGGTAGATCGTGATCTGCCTGACCTGCGTCATACAGCGTACAGATTCAGTGGGTTGGGACATATCTGGTATGTACAGATCATGAATTTCCTACAGATCATCACATGGAAACTTGCTCACATGACGCAGATCGTATCTGGTATTCCTATACCCAACGTACCAGATCAGAGTGCAACGTGCTTACAAAACCGGGGCACACGCATGACAACATGACCACATCCTGTTCGTCAAGATACCAGGTTCGAGATTACTGCTACGCGGAAAAATGTTGGTACAGATCGTTCAGATCTTATAGATCAGCCCCCTGGACATTTGCAAATATGGTGCAGATACGCACGTGAAAATGATCTGTGTGATCTGTACAGCAGTGATCTGATCTGTCGGGCGTCTGGCGTGTACCATAATTGATGCTGCTACGTACTGCTTGCTGTACGGCCGCGGTCTTGATACTTGCAACAGGACGGAGGTGAACGAGCTGATGCTCCAGCTGGAGCCGATGAACCCCACGGACATGCCGGCGAGATCGCCCGTCCTGAATGGCGTGTGGGAGTTCCTGTACACGGGGGGGTTGGGTCCCGGCACTCTCGCCGTACAGGTGAGATGCCCATTAGAGCCAAATAAGCAGGATGTACGACAGCAGTAGTATCGTTTTTTGGTGTCGCTAGGAACTTGCGCGCCAGGATGTTTTTAAGTGTTGTCAATTTGTGTGCATTGGTGGACCCTGGTTGGTCGGTCGGTCGGTCGGTCGGTCTGTTGGTTGGTCTGTTGGTCGGTCTGTTGGTCGCTTCAGCCATCTCGAAAGGAGCTCTCTTTTTTTTTGGCGCCGTGTAGAATTAAGAGACTCGCACTCGCTCGTAAATGCCTCAAGGCTTGATAGGGACAGCAGTGAAAGGTGACGGCGTTAGCTTTCGTTTGCAGTATATACTGTAGTACCAGGTATACTACTTTGTCCATATATTAGTACTTGGTCATCGTATCATACCTGATACAGCAGTAGTGGGGCCTATATAAGGCGGTGTAGTGCACCGAGATTTTGACCGCGGTCTATCGAGTGGCCGCGTTATTCATCCATTCCATCCTGTGAGTGCCATTGTCCGGTCATGATGACGGCCGATTTCGACCGCCTTGTATCGAACGGCCGCCTTATCCGTGCTGCCTTATACAGGCCCCACTACTGTCCGTATTACTATAGCTCTTGTTTTTTTGGCAATATATACTGCAATAGACTACTCTGTTGTGTGACACCAGTACACGAGTTCGTACGTAGGATGCAGGCGCTAGCGGAGTATGTCAAGGCCGCCACTACAACGGGGCGGCAAACTCGTCTGTACTACTGCCTGTGTACCATGATAGTGCTGTGTAGTGATGTAGTATTGTTGGTGTTCTGGCACAGTACTACACTCCATACGAGGTAGGCACGCGAACTGACGGTACGGCTTCGCTTCCGCGGCCTCAGCAGGACCGACAGCGGGGCCGATGTCACTAGGACCGACGGCGGCAGTGGTCGATCGCGGCAGTGGCTCAACTCTACACATATTCCAAGGTTTTTTTTTCTGTATCAATTTTTTATTGGACGCACCGAGAGACAGAGGCAGACGCCGGCGGCGCGTCGGGGCATTAGCTCTACCGTAGCTGACCGCAACACGGTATATTATTTATGAAGTACGCGGTCGGCACGGGCAAGACGCGGCGGCCACAGCGGTGACTCTCCCTACCGGTGGGAGCTATAGAACCTTCCAAAAAGCAGCCTTTGCCTCCACCCCTCCGTCATACGACTACGGTTATGCACGACACGAGTACACCCCCCTCCCCCGCCCACCTCCCCCTTGCCAGATCCGCCTCCGCGCGTGCTTCCTCTCTTTTTTCTGTACTCGCACCTCCCAACTCTAATAATAGTGCGGTGTTATTTTTGTTGCCCTTTTGCTTGCCGTTTCGTGCCCACTTCCTTCCAATGTCGTTGTCGTGTATAAAACGCCCTGCTTGCTGCTGCCAAACTGTGGGACGGGGTGGACCGGGGGTGGGGGGGGGGCGGGGGGGGATGGGCAGGTCTTGTCTGGGGTGGCGAAGAGGTTCTCGGCCGTTGTTGACGTCAAGGGCATCACGCTCACCATCAAGAGGGACCAGCCAAGGTGGGGCTCGCACTACTCTAGACATGTGATTTTTCTCTCTCGCTCTCTAGTCTGAGAGCTATTGTAACGGGGCGGGGGGCATAGAAAATGGCACCTACGGTACACACAAAAACCTATACATTTCCCTATTTTTACTAACGACATTTGGTCCTATTTACTATGGTCCTCCGTAATAGTAGCACCCACAGGCAACGTTTCCTTTTTTTTTTCGCTTCGTTTCGTTTCGTTTCGTCGTTTCGTTTCGTTTCGTTTCGTTTTTTTTTCGGGTTTTGTTTTCGTTTTTTTCAAGGTGGCCAGAGCTTCTTCGCATTTTTGCTTGTGTCTACAAAACATGTTGCGTTTTATCTTTGTTGGGTTGCTTTCGCTCCGCTTGTGTACGTACATGGTGCGTACACGAGCTGGGGATATTTTAGCGCTGCCTTGTTCCCCCCTCTTTCCGTCCCTCCTTCCCCCCCTCCCTCACTAGGCCACGTCCTGTCCTAATCCAAACGCGCCGCGAAGCGTAACCCGTCGGCTCTTTTTGCTGTCCCCTTGTCCTGTCTCGCGCCTCCGTATATGTCTGTCGCTTCTTTCGTTATTGTTGCTGCTGCTGGTGGTGCTGTTGAGCAGGGTAGAGGCGACGGTGAAGGCCTCGGTGTTTGGGGCGGAAGCGCAGATTAAGGTGAGCGCCCTCGTAACTTGTTTTTTATGCAAGATGGGGGATTGACGTTTTTTCAAGACCCGATTTAGCTGGGGGGGGGGGGGTTGTCGGTCTCTTGGTTATCTGCCCGGAAGCAAGCGGAGAGCTTCGGAAGGTGCAGTTCCGTTCATTTTTTTGCCAACACGGCGTAACGGTGTCGTCCACGAAACGGTGAAATCCCAGGACTGCCGGAAGGTATTTCGAGATGAAAATGCGAGTACCGTGAGTAACTTAACCAACCCCCACCCTCACCCCCCCCTATTGCTTACCCCGTTTATGTTACCGATTTTACCGTTACCGTATCCGGTTATGTTACCGTTTCCGTGACCGTGTCTGCTACCGTTAAGATAACCGTTTATGTTACCGTTGCCGTAACCGCTTATGTTACCTTTACCGTAACCGTTTATGTCACCGTAACCGTTTGTGTTACCGTCGCCGTTTTCGTTGCCGTTTACCGTTTACCGTTACCGTTGCCACTATCGTTGCCGTATCACCGTTACCGATGTTCCCGTTACCGATGTTACCGTTGCTGTTACCGATGTTAACGTTACTGTTACCGATGTTACCGTTGCTGTTACCGATGTTACCGTTACTGTTACCGATGCTACCGTTACCGAGGTTACCTTCACCGACGTTTCCGCTACCGAGGTTACCGTTACCGAGGTTACCGCTACCGAGGTTACCGGTGCCGATGTTACCGTTACCGATAGTACTGTTACCGGCGTTATCGTTATATATGTTACCGGTACCGATGTTACCTTTACCGAGGTTACCGTTACCGATGTTACCGCTACCGGTGTTACCGTTACCGATGTTACCGTTACCACTGCCGCTGCCGCTGTCATCCATCCTGACCTTCCCAGGTCCGAACGAGGCTGGAAGTGCGGAGCGACATGCGGCTTCAGGAAGTGTACGAGGAGGCGGAGGTAGCCGGATTCAAGATCCCCATCCCTTCCAGGATTCAGGTGGGCGCCTCACACGCATTATTTTGCATACCTCGGACAGATCATGATCTATCTATCTATCTGTCCACAGTAGATCATCTACCGTTCCTCACCTCCCGCTGTGAAAGGTTGTACAGACCAAACCCAAGAAACATGCACTATTTTGATCGTGCGGGTTGTACGCGTCCCACCCGCCAACGTGAGCTAAGTAAGTTATATCTCGCTCGCTTTCCTCTCCTCTCCTCGTTGTGTTCGTTTTTCGTTCCTCTCAGTTTGCCTCACGGTTATGTTCATGGTTCCAGCGTGTCTTGCTACGACGAGTACAGTACTGCTGTACTTTGTGTTCCATGATGTATTTTAAGTATTTTTCTAAATAGCATATGTTCATGTATACCAGGTAGCCATGAACAGCCTGGCGTATCGCACGTTCTACTATTTATTTATACCGTTGTCCGGGAATTCATACCATACATGGGAACGCCATTTGGTGTACAGGACGACCGTGGCGGTTAGACTAGGTAGTCATACGAGTAGCTCTTCACGGATCATGACCCGACCCGCATGTCCGGTGAGATTTTGTTTAATATCACGGGTCGGGTCGGGTCAGGTCGGGTCGGGTCGGGTCGGGTCCGGTCCGGTCCGGTCGGATCGGATCAGGTCGGGTCTGGTCGGATTAGGAGGTTTCCAAACTACCCGAACCCACCCGACCTGACCCGCGAGGTTTGAC
The DNA here is from genome assembly GCA_008828725.1 of Saccharina japonica. Classification (NCBI taxonomy): domain Eukaryota; class Phaeophyceae; order Laminariales; family Laminariaceae; genus Saccharina; species Saccharina japonica. The sequence continues at coordinate 333,296 of MEHQ01003168.1, forward strand.
CCGACCCGTGAACCGTGAACAGACTTTAATGTTTGTTCCTTTGGTCTTGTCGGGTCCAGCCTCACGTTTTGTTCATGTTTCGCGCAACTCAGACGAAATAAAAAAAACGACGGTTCTGATGGCCTCTCCTCCCTTGCCACTCCCACGTCGGTTGCTCGCGCATTTCTCGCTCCTTTGCGCATCTGTTGTCGTTTCCTCGCGTATGCCGTGCTGTTTGTCGTTGATGTAATAATGTTTTGTTTTTTGCGATTTGTTTTTCGTGTTTTTGTTTTCTTGTGTGTTGGTTTTCGGCGAGAATAGCCACGAAGGACGCTGTTTATCACGTATTTGGACGACGACATCATGGTCGCGCGAGACGACTCCGGCGCGCCGGACCTGCTCATCCGTAAGGAAAAGGTGCGTCCCCAGGGTTCGTTTTTGCTGTTTTATATCAGGTGTCTGCTTGTTCTGTTGTGGTGTTGTGTCGTGTGTGTGTCGTGACGTGTCGTGTCGTATTGTTTTTAGTTTTTAGTTTTTGTTTTAACTCTTCGTTTTGTAGTTTGCTGTTTTCTTGTGCTGTTTGGTTTTGCTGTTAACCTTTTTATTAATAATAGTAAGAATTTTACTGTACTGTACTGTACATAAAACCTAGATCTGACTCTAATTCCACATGTTTTGTTCCCACAACGAGACTACACTCCCAAAAAGGGGGTAATGTTTGCTCAGTTGTGTTGTGATACCTTTGGTTTTTGCTGGCGCCACGCTTGTAGTTGGTTGTCACCTGCGATGTCACGCCGCCGTTATCACCTGCGGTGGTACATAATATATCCCCCATCCATATGCAAGTCCGCCTCACAAGCGGTTCTTAGTAGGATGCAGCTCGCCCTTCGTGCGACTCGCCCGACACCTCACGGCGCTTCGCGCCTGGTGGTAGCACTGTCTGCCTGGTCGGTGAAGACCCGGCATGCTCCGTCCGGGCATTGTCGGGATGCGAGGTTCTATGGTCATACAACTACGGCCGTGCACGGAGCTCCGTCTTGAAAGGGATGCGTGGTCAATGGTCAAATGACTTAAGGCAAGCAACAAATGAGTACGCCCCCCCCCCCCCCCTCCCCATCTCGCTCCTATTTCCTGTCATGATTGGTCTGCGCAGGATTTCCGGTTCAACACGGGGACACCCTCCACCTCTGAGGACGATACGTCGCCGGGATCAGGATGAACGAAAAAAAATGGCATTTTTTATCCCCGTACCCCCTTAAGAACTGGTCCCACGAATTTGGGGGCAAACTACTTGGAATTAGTGTGGGGCGTTTTTTTCAGTTCTGAATGGGTTAAGGGCTGCCTGTCTGCGCCGCACGTTTTTGGGGGCTAAACTACTTGGAATTAGTGTAGGATATGTTTTTGCGGCTTAAAAAAGGATAGTGTACGTATGGTGGACGGCAGTGGTGAACGTACCGTGGTCCTTATATTTCCACTCTTCTTTTTGATTACGTATGTACGTCCTGTCTAGTAAACCATATAATCCTCCTCCTTGCTTCCACTCAGTGGTATTTTTACTGGTATAGTATTTACCAGGTACGATACTGATTGCCGTTGTTTTGTTGATACTCGTATATATTTTTTGTTTTTGTTTTTGGCGCTTTGTCTCGCGGCCAACCAGTTCGTGCCAAAAGCTGCGGAGGGTCCTGCCGGCCTGCGCTGGAAATTTTGAGAGGGGGTGGTTTGGGGGGGGGGGGGGGGGGGATACTCATTAGCCGCATATCGTGCATGGCTGTAGTCGTATGGCCATAGGCCCTCGCATCCCTGCTATGCCGAGACGGAGCAGGAGGGGTGTGCTCATGTAATGCATGGTCGTAGTCGTCTGACCACAGACCTTCGCATCCCTACAATGTCGGGACGGAGCACGTCGGGTTTTCATCGACCAGGCAGACATTGTTTGCACCAAGCGCGAAGCGAAACGTGAGGTGTTGGGCGAGCCGCATTAAGGGTGAGCTGCATCCTACCAAGAACCGCCTGTGAGGCGGACGTTATCTCGCAAGGGGACGGGCCTGTGGTTTTGAGATAGCAGGGTTTCGAGACGGGAAAGGGGGCATACTCATTTGTTGATTGCCTTGGTTATTCGACCATTGACCACGAACCCCCGTTCGAAATGGGGGGGTTAACAGGAGGCATGTCGCAAAGGAGGGTGTACTCATGTCGTGCACGGCCGTAGTCAAATGACCATAGACCCTCGCATCCCTACAATGCCGGGACGGAGGGGGGGGGGCGTACTCATTTGTTGCTTGCCTTAGTCATTTAACCATTGACCAAAATCGATCGCTAATGCAACAACCGCGCAGTGGCGGGGGGGGGGGGGGCTAGAAGTACGTCTGGTTTGGAGTGCGAGAGGTTGGTGGCGATTGTGCTTGCGGGAGTAGTTTTTTTTTGTTTTTTCAGAGCTTTGGTTTTGGTACCGTCAAGTGCTAGCATAGGAGGATCGGTCTTCTTGGGCGCGTGAAGCCCTTATTTTTCCGCCTTGTTTTGCTGTTTTTTACCGTAGGAGCGATGGGGTCAGGGGGGGCATCCGCGGTCTCCCATATATAGCATATTTGGTGTTGGGGTTGGGATAGCGATTGGGATGGCGCCGGATCCGCATATCACTCGTCGTCGACCGAGCTCGACTACAGCGATAAGCGTGAGAGTATGACGGACACGGCAGTAGGTGCAGAGTAGGTTGTTGCGGATACGGTAGCAGTAGTGGGACTAGCGCCAGTAGGCGTCCGCTCTGTTCGCTAACAAATGTCATACATAACCGTGCATTTCGCATTCAGGTTAAAATGACCGATAGGTGCTCGGGACACTTGAAACAAAGCTCGAAAAACGAAATGTAGTTGCTTGCTGCTGCTGTCAATTGGTGCCCGCGTGGAACCGTGCTCAGCGCCAGGCCCAAAGCAGCAGCGTACACTCCGACGCGTGAGCGTGAGATGGGCACACACTCTTGTCACTGTTCTTGTCTGGTAGACCCTCGGGCTCGGCGGCTTGCAGCACGCTAGCGCGTCCCTGATATGTGGCGCACGCTGCTGTACACAATGCGTTTTCTTGCAGATACTTGCTTGTAGCACACCAGCGAAACGTGGTCCCAGGTAGGAAGGGTCCATTTCGGGGTCAAATTACCACAAGCGGGACCAGGGTGCCAAGCGGGGCTTTGTTTTTATTTTCTTATGGGGAATATTACCAGAACGTTCTGATGTCTATCATACCTCTGCTGAAGCACTGTCACGACTCGGAACCAAAGTTTTGTGGATGGCTGATTGGTTGGAGCAAAAGTATTTGTGGGTCTTGGGAGACCCGTTTTTGACAGAAAGCGGTATACCGCTAAAGAATACGGCATCTTCCGGTATCTCTTTTTTTGGGGGGTTTGTTGGGCTTTGAGCTGATTTTGTACCGTCAACTGGCGTAAAAACCGCTGGTGTACCGTTTTATGGTGATTTTGGCAAGGAAATGGACAGACAGAAATACAGAATCGTTCGGAGTTTCCGTCATAGAAAACCCTATTAATGGGTAAACCTAAGGGCCCATATTAACGAATATAAAATACATTCAATTTGGAAAAAATAAAATTCAAATTCGCTTTTCATTGGTCAACACACGCACCAGTACCCCCCAAGATCCTAATCTTTGGTGCTGGTGCGTGTGTTGACCAATATAAAATACATTCAATTTGGAAAAAATAAAATTCAAATTCGCTTTTCATTGGTCAACACACGCACCAGTACCCCCCAAGATCCTAATCTTTGGTGCTGGTGCGCGTGTTGACCAATGAAAAGCGAATTTTAATTTAAATCTTGGGGGGTGCTGGTGCGTGTGTTGACCAATGAAAAGCGGATTTGATTTTTTTTTTTTCTTCGTTAAAACGGGCCCTAAGGGCCCATATTAACGAGTATAAAATAAATCTAATTTGGAAAAAATAAAATTCAAATTCGCTCTTCATTGGTCAACACACGCACCAGCACCAAGCATTATACCCCAAGATCCTAATATTTGGTGCTGGTGCGTGTGTTGACCAATGAAAAGCGGGTTTGAACGTTTTTTTTTCCAAATTGATTTTTGTTTTCTTCGTTAAAACGGGCCCTAAGGAATACAGACAGTCACATTAAGAAAAAATGTAAGAAGTAGCAAGAAATTACGAAAATACGACCTACTGTATCCGAAGAGGAAAACAACAAAATAACAGACTGCTCTCCTTTTGTGTGTTTTACATTTTTTGGGGGGGAGGGGTGGTGGCAGGGGAGGGGACACGGAGACCTCAGCCCCGGAGTGGGATGGGGGTGGTGGGGGGGGTGAGTGGGAGAGCGGTCCGCGAGAGGGGGCGGGGTGGGGTGACAAAACCAAAGCCCGTTGTCATGCCCCTCCTGTCAGAAAACAGAGTTTCAAGACACGGCCTGCGTACTATAACAGGTATGATGGTTGCGTTCTTCCCACATGAGCCCAGCCCGAGGTAGAACAAACCAGAGGCTAATAAGCGTCTCGCTGGAACAAAAACATTCTTCCAGGCAACTATCAAGACTGAAGGTTACGTTTGGTAACTTTTTCGCCCCGTTCGTATCAAATACGAATACGTACATTGCTTTTTTTAGCGTAAATTTATATCTAACGCGATTTCGAAGCTCGCGGTGAGGGCGCGACGGCGTGGCCTTGACCATTTCCCCCTTCCCATCACCGGCTGGGGGGGGGGGGGGGGGGGTGAAACCGCCGTGCCGTGTACCAGGTACAGGTTTTGCCACTACAATGCACCAGGTATAGATAGGGAACACTTCGACCACGCTCCTTACCATATCTCCACACAATACACGCACGAGTACCCTAGATCAACAACCCCCTCCCACCCAACGTGCTCCGTCCCGGTGTTGTAGGGATGCGAGGGTCTATGGTCATACGACTACGGCCGTGCACGACATGAGTACACCCCCCCCCGCCCCCCACGGCGCTTCGCGCTCGGTGCTAGCAAAGTCTGCCTGGTCGGTGAAAACCCGACATGCTCCGTCCCGGCATTGTAGGGATGCGAGGGTCTATGGTCACACGACTACGGCCATGCATGAATATCGACTATACCCCTACCCCCCACCCACCGCTGCAACACAGACACGGCACGGGACGTGTTTTTCCCTTAAGAACTGCACCAACGTTCGGGGGGGACAAAAAAAAACATGGAATTAGAGTCGGATAATGTTTGCAGTAGCAAAATGGTTACGCAGAAGCCCACGATGCCCCCGACGCCGCCGCCCCAACATCCTTCGGGGACGGCGTAAGCCGGTAACTGCTGCAAACAAGCGTCCAAATACAATCCCGAGTATACGTACTGTAGTGTCCCCTCAAAACATGAATGCAAATTCTCAAGGGACTCAAGACCCCTTTCTGAACTCTCAAGCATTGTTCAAACCCTTACATCCCGAGCAGGTTTTGTAAACAAATAAGAATGTGGTTTGAAGTTTCCAAAAGGTTAAGAGCGGTCGCCGGCTGTAGTGATGGCGCACCCAAGCAGAGGCGGGGGGGGGCGTGGGGGGTGGGGTGCAACACACGGCCAGAACAGACCTACACATACCGCATGCGCTTCTACTTTAACGCCAAAAATAATAATAATAAAAATAAATGGCGCGCATTTATTTCTGTACATTCGTCATTTCGTGAAAGCGAGTTGCGTGCCTATCGCGTCAACTCTCGCTTTTCAAACGGACAAATACCATCTGCCCCCCCCCCCTATATCATACGACTACGGCCATGCATGAATATTGAGTANGGGGGGGGGGGGGGGGGGTGAAACCGCCGTGCCGTGTACCAGGTACAGGTTTTGCCACTACAATGCACCAGGTATAGATAGGGAACACTTCGACCACGCTCCTTACCATATCTCCACACAATACACGCACGAGTACCCTAGATCAACAACCCCCTCCCACCCAACGTGCTCCGTCCCGGTGTTGTAGGGATGCGAGGGTCTATGGTCATACGACTACGGCCGTGCACGACATGAGTACACCCCCCCCCGCCCCCCACGGCGCTTCGCGCTCGGTGCTAGCAAAGTCTGCCTGGTCGGTGAAAACCCGACATGCTCCGTCCCGGCATTGTAGGGATGCGAGGGTCTATGGTCACACGACTACGGCCATGCATGAATATCGACTATACCCCTACCCCCCACCCACCGCTGCAACACAGACACGGCACGGGACGTGTTTTTCCCTTAAGAACTGCACCAACGTTCGGGGGGGACAAAAAAAAACATGGAATTAGAGTCGGATAATGTTTGCAGTAGCAAAATGGTTACGCAGAAGCCCACGATGCCCCCGACGCCGCCGCCCCAACATCCTTCGGGGACGGCGTAAGCCGGTAACTGCTGCAAACAAGCGTCCAAATACAATCCCGAGTATACGTACTGTAGTGTCCCCTCAAAACATGAATGCAAATTCTCAAGGGACTCAAGACCCCTTTCTGAACTCTCAAGCATTGTTCAAACCCTTACATCCCGAGCAGGTTTTGTAAACAAATAAGAATGTGGTTTGAAGTTTCCAAAAGGTTAAGAGCGGTCGCCGGCTGTAGTGATGGCGCACCCAAGCAGAGGCGGGGGGGGGCGTGGGGGGTGGGGTGCAACACACGGCCAGAACAGACCTACACATACCGCATGCGCTTCTACTTTAACGCCAAAAATAATAATAATAAAAATAAATGGCGCGCATTTATTTCTGTACATTCGTCATTTCGTGAAAGCGAGTTGCGTGCCTATCGCGTCAACTCTCGCTTTTCAAACGGACAAATACCATCTGCCCCCCCCCCCTATATCATACGACTACGGCCATGCATGAATATTGAGTACACCCCCCCCCGACCCTCCCCTCGTTTACCCCACCACCATCACCCGCACCTGGACGTTACCATAAACGTTCACGCCTCGAGACATCCAACTCCCACCAAGTCGAGACATCCAACTCCCACCAAACCCCGGAAACAGCACTCAGCGGTCGGCGGTAAACAAAATAAAGCGGCATCCACCCACGAACCCACCCACCCACCCATCCATCCAGCCCATGTGTCTACGGCACCAGACCCGAGATTTTCCCTGGGTCCTTATCAGCAGCCGCTATTTTTGTTTTGCGCCGCGTAGACCGCTGCAAACACGCGTCGACTCTTCGCCCCGCCCACTGCATGGCCAAGCCGTAAGCAGTGTCGTGTAAACTCGCAGCCACTCATAATAAAAGACCCCCCCCCCCGCCCCCCCCTCTCCCCTCCCGTATATCCCTCCCCTTTTCGCTCTCGTTGTATCTCTCGCTCTCCCTCCACCCCTATCTGCCTCCCTTCCTCCCCCCCCTCCCCTCTCCGTCCTCTCTGTTTATCTCTCATTATATACCTCTCGCTCTCTCTCTCTCCTCTCCTCTCCCCGCCCCTCCCTCTCCGCCTCCTCCCGCTCGATTGGCCCTCTCCGCCCTCTTTTTCCTCCTTCTGGAGCTACTAAGCCCTCGGGAACAAAACACACACAATACACACCCACGCACACACACAAACACACTCGACTTTCGTCAGCAAAAAAAGCACACACACACCAAAATAACAAAAACGAGTGAATGAATCAAATACATGAAAAAAACAAATGAAACACATACTCGTATATACCATACATGAAAAAAAAACAAAAAAGGAACAAAATAGATGAAAAAACGAAAAAAAACTACCCCGAGGTAGGAGAGGAGAGGCGAGAGAGAGAGGGGTCTACCTTTTGCCCGATGTTACGAACCCTCATTTCCGCGAGGAGAGGCGACGTAAGACGGAAGAAAAACATTAAACTAAAAAAAAAAAACTAACGTCATCGTCTATTGAAAAAAACCGCATATCATACTCCGGAAAAATTACCGGGTCAAGAAAATACGTACGACTCACGCACCACGCATATCTCCCCGACACAAAAACGGGCCAAATTATATTTTTAACCACTCTAGATACCGCGTGTTTTTTTGTTTCCGTTACTGCGTAAAACTGCGTCAACGGACAAAATTACCCGTCAACGGATATATACTTCTCTACCACTAATGCGTTCCGTTTCAACCATAACCGTAGCAAGAAAGCACAGCAGTGCGTCCAATCATGCGAGCGATCCAATCAGCGCCGCTCAGCCCCGCCCACCGCGGAGCGACAAACAAGTACCCTTACGGTACGGTGCTTAGGACATGGTACGGTATAATACGCGACGGTGCGGTACGGTTCGGTACGATATTGTACGGTACGATATGGCGCGGTGTGGTACGGTAAAGTCATGTACTGTACGGTGCAGCATGGCACGGTACGGTACGGTATGACACGGTGCGGTACAGTATGGCACGGTACGGCATGGTATTGCACGGTACGGCATGATATTGCACGGTACGGTATGGCGCGGTATGGTATGGCACGCTACGGTGTGGCACGGTACGGTATGACACCGCACGGTATGGCACGGTACGGTACAGAATGGTATGTTACACAACAGAGCGGGATGGGTCGGGATGAAACGGGACAGGACGGCACAGGGCCGGAGAAACCGGCGAACTCTTTTTCACTGCGGCCAAAGGTCCTCGTCTATCCCTTCCCAAGCGTTCGGCCACTCCCGCATGAAGAACGGAGAGCGCGGTACGGTATCCTGGAGATATTCCGGCGTTTTGTTTTTAATTTTTCGAAAAGGCAGGGGCATCACGACAGGCGCAGAACGGTACGACACCGGAAAGGAGGCGTCAGGGGGGCGGGGGTCAGTCAGTCGTTGTGTCCCCGGGTGTTCGATAGCGGCATTTCATGTAACACGAACGCCATGACAAAAAACAGCACAACGAGAGAGAAAAGGGCGATATTTAGCGCCGCGCCTTGATGTCGTGCACGGCCGTAGTCGTACGAACATAGACCCTCGCGGGGGGGGGCAGAGAGGAGGAAGCACAGCACCGGCCAAAAAAACTAGGAAAACACAAACAAACGAAAACGTGACCAGCGGTTGTCGCACCCCCCCCCCCCCTCTTCCCAACCATACGCCCGACTCACCGCGTTGAGCGACAATGGTCGGTAGTCCTTCTTGCTCTCGTCCCAGAAGTACCACGAGAATTCTGTGGGGTAGCGGTAGTAGCCTCTGAGCCTCGTGATGTAGCCCGTGAAGGTGCTGCGCCACGTGCCTATGAAGCTCCTGCAGTGATACGTGCGGAGGAGCGAATTTCTACCGTCAGGAAAAGAGAGGCCACGGTTAAGAAAACGTCGTCGCGAACCCTCCCTCCCCCTCTCCTCCCTCGCTATAACCCTTCCTCACTCCATCCATCCATCCATCCCTCCCTCCCTTCTTGCGCGTTGTCCTTACCGTCCGGACTACTAATACTATTACGGGGGACTACAGTGAATAGAACCTACGGTACACCCAAAAACCTACCAGGGTATATATGTATCCTTACCTGGCGTGTGCCTTACGTCGCGTGTGCTCGCGGGTAGACGGGTAGATGCCAGTTGGGCTGCTAGTATAATACGTCAGTACAATACGCCAGTTTGGCTGTTACGTCATTTGGGCTGTTTGCGAAGAGCTCAGTTGGCCTGTTTGAAGAGCTGGTGGCGGAACGGAAGGTCTGCTTGCTAAGAGCTGTGCCTCAGTTGGTCTGTTGGCGAAAATCCATCGACTAACGACCGACTTCAAATGGTGAAAGAATAGGTACAGTAGGTGTATATATTTCCCTATTTTCACTATTAATATTTGGTCCTGTTTACTATGGTCCCCCGTAAAACACTTCGGTCGATCCACTACCGTCAACACACCGCCAAAACGCCCAACGAGGCAAAAAAAAAAAAAAAAAAACGACTCCCTGCCTCCGACCTACTATGATCCCATTCAGAACTGAAAAAAATGTACCACACTAATTCCAAGTATTTTGTCCCCCAAATTCGTGGGACCAGTTTTTGAGGGGTTGAGGTGTACGACAAATGGTCCAGCCAAGCGCTTCGCGCCAAACGTAATCACGGGCGGCTCTAAGCAACATGAATCTCATGTTTCCGCGCTTGTCTATGAATAGCTGCCTGCGTATGATACGTCTGTAGTTTTTTTTGTGCACCTTTCGCGCTTGCAGCACATGCACACGCGAACCGATACACCCACACAAAACAGCGTACACAACGCGTACGGATTAGTGTATATACAGTACACACAATACAGCGTACACAACGCGTACGGATTAGTGTATATACAGTACACACAAGCGTACACAGCGCATACAGCAAATATAGTACATGTAGTACATATATAACATATATAGCATACAGCGCATACAACTCATACATAACATATAGGAGTATACAGCGCATACAACATCTACGGCTCACACAGCACAAACAGTACAGTACATACAGCGCATACAACGCATACCTCTCAATACAGCTCACGCATAACATATAGAACATACAGCGCATGCAACGCATACCTCTCATACAGATCATACAGCACACACAGTACCGAGAGAGTACATACAGGATATGCCGCACATACAACACATAACAGTACCTAAATACCTGGCACAGCAGTACATACAATACACAAAACACACATATACCTCGAAGTATCAATAGTGCATACATACACTACAAACGAAATCGACAACGAAAAACCCCAAATCATACCCCTCCAAAAGACAAGCGGCAAAACAAAGACAAAAAATACACCTCGCACGCCTACTACGTTAAAGTTCACATGTGCAGCAAAACAGTACAGGACACCTAATAAGAAACAGGAAATATGGCCCAGGCTGAATTTCTTATTTGCGGGAGGGTGCTTTCTACACTAATTTCAAGACAACGACTCCCGAATTTATTATTTTCCTCTAAACCTCAGCCTGGATGTCTTATTAGCCTGTTTCTTACTATTAATAGGTATCCTGTACTGTACACAGCACCAACCAGCAGATGAGAGTGCAAATCGTACCTCCCCTGAGAAGCTACGATGGTGTCGATCATAAGGTAGTACGAAGGGTCGATGCCTACCAGGGCGTCTTTGAAATCATCCAAGAAGAACACCCTGCGAGGCGTTCGCCGTACGGAACATGGGAGCAGAGGATAGGGGATAGGGGGCGGGGGACAAGGATCAGGGGACAGGGGGAGATTGGGTGTGGAAGAGGGAACGGGGGACAGGGGGTAGAGGACAAAAAACATCGACAGCCACAACATCACCATACCACTACCCCCACCAACACCACCACCACCACCACCACCACCATCAACAACACCGCCGACCACAATAAGACCAACACCACCACCAACACCACAACCACTAACACCACAACCACCAACCACCAAACTACCACCACCACCAAGACCACCAAGACCACCAAGACCACCAACACCTTCAAGACAACAGCACCACCACCACCACTAGCCCTAGCAGCAACGCCAGCAGCAGCAACCCCTCACCGGTGGTCCTCGAGGAAAGGATCAAAGAACGACTTGTCCCTCTCGTCCGTGGCGATGTACAGCACCTCTCCCGGCCTGACGAGGTCCTTCGTGGCGCTCAGTATCGTCGTTGCAGGTGGTTTCATCTTTGCGCCCGCAAAAAAAACAAATCACAACAGACATTCGAGAGAGATGGGGGGGAAAGAAAAAAAAAAAAAAGGGGGGGGGGG
>MEHQ01003168.1:350860-408605 GCA_008828725.1 Saccharina japonica
CGGGCGTACTCATGTGCTTGCTTCTGCCTTAGTCATTTGACCATTGACACGCCCTCCTTCGGCAGACGGGGGGGCACTGCTTCATTTTGTTTTGAGGGGGGGGGGGGGGGCCCCCCCCCCCCCCCCCCCCCCCCCGGGCAAGCGCTGGCTGCGGTTAGCGGGCCAGCCGACGGCGCTGCTGAATTGCAGTATTGGTGTTCTTTTAGAGGCCAGCAGTTGTAAGAATTGTCCAGCCAAGGGTCGGAGTCGCCAACGATGGTCAACACAATCGGATTAAGGCTCGTCCCCGTCTGCCATGAAGGCGACTGGGACGGTACTCGGCCCTGGTCGCTGTCTCTACCAGGAGTAGGAGCGGTGCTCCGTCTCGAAAGGGATGCGCAGTCAATGGTCAAATGGCTTACGTAAGGCAAGCAACGAATGAGTACCCCCCCCCCCCCCCTACTACTTGGTGCCAGCAATGTCTGCCTGGTCGGTGAAAACCCGACATGCTCTGTCCCGGCATTGTAGGGATGCCAGGGTCTATGGTCATACGACTGCGGTCATGCATAAATATGAAGGACATCCCCCCACTACGGCCATGCCTCTCCCCCCCCCCCCCCCCCCCCTTCTACGGCCATGCACGACATGAGTACACCCCCCTCTCCTTGCCTGTGACTGGTCGTCGGTGGCGATGGAAGGGCTGCCCGGGGACGGTCCAAAGAGCAAGGCCTGCTCCATGTGATTCCACTGAGGCACCACATCCGCCACGCTCCGCAGGTAATTTTCGAGAGCCCCCTTCGAGTGGCCTGCCCAACACACGACAGCAGTTGCATAGATAGCATAAGGATTCGGGTTATATATATATAGCGATACATACAGCGATACATATAGCGATATATAGCGATATATATATACGTATAGCGCAGAACAACCAGTTTTCGCGCCACCAGACGACTGGTACGATAGGAACAAGTCGTGGCATTTTTTTTTCCAACAAAATAATGTTACGACTGACGGGAGTTCCTGAACTATTACAGGGGGACCATAAAAAAAATAAGACCAAATACTGTTGGTAAGGAGGCCGGCTGTTACGGAACCGGAATCCAGAACAGGATTTTTCAACACCTTCGCAGGCTTTTTTCTCCCGGGGACGCTGAAAATATCCCCTCCCGTCTCAGTGAACCATTGGTCATGTTTCGAGAGAAATCTAGCGGTATTGGCCGATTGTGCAGGCTCGAAATTCCAACGGATGGCCAAATGGCCCAATTTCCATTTTTCAGTCGGTTTCGATTAAAAAAAACGAAACTGGCCACCTGTTTCGTGTTTTCCTCCGGGTATATTTGAGAGAGGGTGCTTTTTACACTAATTTCAAGAAAAACAACTCTCGAATTTCTTATTTTCCTCTATAAATATCAGCCTGGTTTTTTTATTAGCCTATTTCTTATCAAGTGTACCCGACGTGCTCCGTCCCGGCCTGTTTCTTATTAGTCGTATGGACATATACCCTCGCATCCCTACAATGCCGGGACGGAGCACGTCGGGTTTTCGCCGACCAGGAAGACATCGCTTGCATCAAGCGCGAAGCGCCGTGAGAACAATATGCAAAAAAGCCCGCCTCACAGGCGGTTCTTGGTAGGATGCAGCTCACCCTTCATGCGACTCGCCCAACACCTCACGTCACGGCGCTTCGCGCTTGGTGCTAGCAATGTCTTCCTGGTAGGTGAATACCCGACATGCTCCGTCCCGGCATTGTAGGGATGCGAGGGTCTATGGTCATACTACTACGGCCATGCATGAAAATGAAGTACACCCCCCGTCAGGATCCCTCCGCGCACCCGGTGCGGTGTGACACAACATGGACACGCACCTGAGCTCTTGTTGTCCGGTGGTTTGATTCCAAGCTTCCCAGTAACGCCTTCTCTCTCCAGGAAATCCTGCCAGCCGAACGAACGATGGAACGCACGAAATGAAAAGTGAAACATCGTCCCTGCAACGGAAGCCGTAGCATCATCGTCATCAGCAGCACCAGCAGCAGCCATTTCGTAGTACTCACGGCTTGGCCTATAATAGCTTCGACTGACTTTTCACTACGTACAACATTTCCGAGAATGTTCCGCCAAACAATCGAGAAATTTCCGACGCAGTCAGGGGTGATCGCTACGTATAGTATTAGCATTTCGTCCGGCAGGATATTTCTGGGAAATTTCCAGGACACTAATGGTGTGGTCGGGTTTGGGGTTAGGGTTAGGGGTTCTACACCCGTAAATTGATCCAAGATGTTACCGGACGATTTGTTAATAGTCCTCAACCCACCCACCCGCCCACCCACCGCACCTCCATTGAAACGACCTCCATGTACGCCGACAGGTCTTCGATGGGGAACATGTCCGCGAACTCCACGGCCGGACTGGTGAGGAGGTAGAACTTCTGCGCCGGTGGCATGACCAGGGTGCGCCCGGTCTGTCTCGCGAAAACGAGGACCGTCTCCATGGCCATCCTGGAACCACGTGCCACGGCAGAAGGTTAAAATTCCATGTATTAGATTCCCGCGTGGAACGATTGTTTAAGCGCCGATTGTCAATTAAGAACGGAGCGAAAATAAGCTAAGGTTCCAGGTATTAGATTCCCGTGCGAAACGATTTAAGCGCCGATTGTCAATCAAGAACGGAGCGAAATTAAGCTAAGTCCCATGTGTTAGATTCCCGCGTGGAATGATTTAAGCGCCAGTTGTCAATTAAGAACGGGAAAAAACATAGGCTAGGTTCCAGGTATTAGATTCCCGCGCGAAACGATTTAAGCGCCGATTGTCAAATAAGAATGGAGCGAAAATAAGCTAGGTTCCAGGTGTTAGATTGCCGCGCGAAACGTTTTTTAATCAAATAAGAATGGAGCGAAAATAAGCTAGGTTCCAGGTGTTAGATTGCCGCGCGAAACGTTTTTTAATCAAATAAGAACGAAAATAAGCTACCGTAGGTTCCAGTTTTTAGATTCCCGCGCGAAATTCTTTTTTTTTGTCAATTGAGAACGCTGCGAAAATAAGCTAGGTTCCAGGCATTAAGATTCCCGCGCGAAGCGATTTGGGCGCCGATTTGTTAACTGAGCACGGGGCAAAAAAAAAACAAAAAAACGAAGCACGGGAAACAGAGGGAGCAGAGGAAACAGAGGAAACAGAGGAAACAGGAGAAGCAGAGGAGGGACAGGAGGTCGAGCGAGCCGAGAAAAAACAACAAAACGCAATCAAACGCAGTCAAGTCACCCAGCTAAAGTTGGCTGTAGCGAATACGTACGACCACATCCCCGGACCTCGCGCGCGTGTTTTCGATTAACTGAGGGGGGGGGGAATACTTCCTAATCGCCTCCCCCCCACGCACGAGCCGCCGCTCTCCACCCCCATAACTAGCCCATACCTACCCACCTACCCCCCCCTCCCTCCCTCCTCCCTCCTCCCTCCCTCCCTCCCATCCCTCCCTCCTCCTCCCTCCCTCACCTCCCTCCCATCCTCCCTCCTACACCTCCCATCCCTCACCAGCTCCCCACCCTCCCCCCAACCCCAGGCACTCCTACCCACCCCACCCTCCCCCGGGTACGACGACGGGCGGGCGGGCGACTCGCCTGATGTTGTTAAAGCCTCCGTGGTCGGGCTCGAAGGTGACGTACTGTGGTAACCCGGACTCTCGCGCCTTCCTCGCGCTGGCTCCCCACGGGCTCTCGAACGCCCTATATCATATATAGAAAGATAGATATATAGTATTGTCAGAAGGAGTTGTGTAAGGTTTGGAAGCATGCTGTGTACGGTGGCAGGGGGGGGGTGCAAAGTCAAAAGGAGTTGTGTAAGGTTTGGAGGCGTGCTATATACGGTGGTAGGGGATGAAAACCTGCCATTTTCTGAGGCTTTCTCCCTTCACTTGTGGCGCTCTGTTTATATATCTTACACCGAAAAAACTGTATTTTAATTAAAACTGCACATTTATCAATATAACCCGATGACCAAAATCCCACCCCATGGCTTTAAGCGGGGTCTGTAACGAAAACGCTTGTGAAAAACAGAAAAAAACGGTGCTAGGTAGTTCCTCAGCTGAGAAGAGCCCCCCATCAGTCGGAAATATTAAGCATTTGCCTCAAAAGGCAAAAAAAAAAAGTGATACCGACCGACCGACCGACCGACGACGCACGACAGGGAAAGCAAACCAGAAAACAGTCGTGCCTCTTCTACGTTTCCCTTCTGTTTTACCTTGTTATCAAAACATATCAGCATGATCATATATGTTAAACATATACGGAGTATATATAAAACAACAGCTGTGAGATCGAGGATTTCGTCGAAATTCATCTTTGCTACGTAGCTGAGTGTGATACTACACCAGTGTACATCGGTGTTCCTTCTCTTTCTGTTGCCGATCGCTTTATGTTCCATCTTAGTTTCTCCCTGCGGTGTGCTTTCGTTGCCCTCTTTCGTGATCCAGTAGGGTGAGCATTTCATTCGAAATGATATCACGTTTTTTTTTTTCTCTGTCTCGTAGTTTTGTGACACCGTGACGCCATATATATATAGCTATCCAGGGTGGGCTTTTGAAGTGGTAAGAGCAATCAGAACCCGCGATGTACCCATAACACACATATAACCTGGTATTGCAACCCATGTTTGACGCGTGCTACGATAGAGGTAGAGGTATACCTTTTTTTGGCTGAAACCTTTTCTGAATGACGGGCTCATAACGTCGTTTCCCTCGCCGACTCGCGTCGAACTGTGCACTGGATACCGGACATTAGACACTGGATGGTCGAAAACCCCGGCTGGGACGAAATTAACACACGTTCCCCCCGTTCAACAGAGTAGCCTCCACCCAAACCCTGAGACTGCTTCTAGCTTTCACTTTACTGTCACCGTCCCCGTATTGCCCCACACCCCGGCTCGATAACCGACTGTCTCCAGCCCTACCCGTTCCTGCGACTGTCTCTAGCCCTGGAATCTTGGGACAGTCTCTGCCGTCTTGGAGGGCAGTCTTTAGCCGTGAAGTCTTGGGGCCAGTCTCTAGGAGAACCAGGGCTTGGGATCGCTCGGGATCTGCTCTGGGGTCGCCGTCTCTAGCGGCACGACCACCCTCGAAACGCACATCAGGGTCTGGGACACAATATATATTGGGTTGACCCATTTACTGCAGGGGGCGGGATGTGTACCCCACACTAATGCGAAGTAGTTTGTCCCCAAATATGTACGTGGGTGGGAGTTCCAAAGGGGTTTTGAGGCCTTTTAGTACTGCGCACTGTACGGAAACCTAAAATCGACTCTAATTCCAAATGCTGTGTCCCCACAACGCGACTGCTCTCCTAAACGGGTTAAGGCTAAGGTTGCTGACAAGACGAACTATTGTTGCGTTTGACACCCGCAGTGAACCCACGTCTACAGCAGTAGTAGAAGCAAGGGTTCATGTTTCGGTTATAAACGAAAGTGCGATTTGTTACGAAAATTGGCCGAAAAGTGTGAACGGCGCCCGCGAACGGCAAACGCAATTATTCTAAGGCGTTAATACCGAGGGGATGTTGCACTATCGTCCCCACACGCACGGGAAATATTAGGTTTCCAGTATACAAGAGAGGCATGTCCCATCAGGGGTTATTTTTAAAATTCCGCCAACGGCAATAATATCGCGAACCACGGCGCGTGGATTTGCGAACGTGATGGTATATATATTATAGTACGTGTGACGCGTATGATATCACACATTCATCCCTAGTTGTGTATAAACTCCGGGCAGGCCGAAAAGTTCTGGCCCCCGCATGGGAGTGTACCCGTATATCGCAAGTTTTTACAAAATTCGACGGCTGTAAAAAACGTAAAAACAATCGATGCCACGTACACTTCAGCAGGGGCCGATGCTGTAAAATGCGGTAGAAAGCGTGCAACACTTCAATTGCCGACTGCAGTCAGAAAAGCGGTACATACAGGTATGTATACATATCACATATCATACACACGAGTGTTTTCTACGAGAAAAACGTTAATTCTTCTTCCTCCAAGTCGTGAGCTACATGTACATGGGGTGCTTACTGCGTAAGAGGAAGAAAAAATGTCACAGCCGAGGCTTACTCCCTTGTCCATACATACTCGTACCAGGTGCAAATACCATACAAGGCTCCCCTATATGGGGATTGTTGTTGACTCGAAATCTCGGGGGTGTGTCGTAAGCTGAGAAAAGGGAGAACAGGGCAGGCGTTCGTTCCTCTCGTGTATACCAGCTACTCGTACATAGCGCACCGTGCAAGAACGAACGACGCAACACAAGCTCTTGAAAGCAAGGAAAAGTAAGTGCCAAGTGCGAAGCCACCGGGAAGGTAACACCTGTTGGTTATATAGCATGTAGGCCAGTGGTCTATGCTATATAACCAACAAAATAAATACTTTCGGGTTCGTTGGTTCTCACCATGCTGCATTGATGTCACGTGACTCAGTAGGCCAGTGGTCTATGCTATATAACCAACAACACCGACCATCCCAAACGAGCTTATACTTAGTTCTATATACTTGCACAACGTCTCCGTTCTGTCTCAAGTTTCTGCCAAAGCCGTCCATGAACCACTACGATAGCGAGCTCCACGACGAACTGAACACGTCCACGAACCGCTACATACGGACAACAGCGTCGTGCCGTCTGCTCGTGTGCCGTCTGCTCTATCCACGCAGCTATGCACATCAAGCACGAGGTACTCGAGAGTGAGCACCCCTTTCCGTCCTCCTTGCCTCTCCTCGCCAGAATAAAAACCTTACGTCCGTGGAGTCCGTAAGCCGGTCGGTCGCCCCGGTGGTCTAGCAGTTAACCATGGA
Source organism: Saccharina japonica (assembly GCA_008828725.1). NCBI lineage: Eukaryota > Phaeophyceae > Laminariales > Laminariaceae > Saccharina > Saccharina japonica. Next base: position 357,663 of record MEHQ01003168.1, read on the forward strand.
GAATGCTAAGGTTGAAGTCAGGGGTTCGAGTCTCCGTATGGAACTTTTTATTCTCAAAATGACACCAACTACTGCTGTCGAGAGCGCCTATTATAGCGTGGGTAGGCACAAGCTGACGAGAGTCGACGAGGGAAGAAAGTGCTGAAATCTTCTCGCGATAAAAATGCAAGGCACGTACATATGTACCGTAGTGGGGAGGGAGGAGAAGGGCCTGCTTAGTGACCCCGGATCTGAGGTACGACTACTAATAAATAGAGAGAGATAAAAGGAGGGCGAATATAATAAATGAGATGGAAGCAAAAAACAAAAACAAAAACGACGGCAGAGCCCATGACTACCAAAAGTTCATTCGGTTGGTTGACAACAAAACTCATACGATATACCAGTACATTTATTTATTTCTCGTATTAATAGTTCGACTTAGAAATATTATGCGTAGTATAGGCTGCAGACAACGGCGAACCATGTCCAGAGAGACCTCTCAACAATAGCTCTTTGTAGTGAACCCAGCAGTGGAGCTTGTCCAACTATTCCAAGTAGAGCTCGTCGAACTACTAATGAAGTTAGTACTGCTGTACTTGGTATTATACGGTATTAGTAAGTCGGTAGGCGTAAGCCAAGTGGAAAGTAGAGCAGAGAAAAAGGAGAAAAATATGAAGACAAGGAAGAAACCTCTGGGAGAGTTCCGACCTTTTCGCGAGAGAGACCGAGCGGCAACAGCAGCAGCAGCTATAGTATTAGCACTTCGTCCGGCAGGATATTTCTGGGAATTTTACAGGTCAATAATACAGTAGTGGTCCCTTTATAATGCCGGTTTAATAATGCCGGTGAAATCGCTTGGCACGGCCGGAACCCGCTTTAATGCCGAACCGGCATTATACCGGACACGCCCGTTATAATGTTATAATGCCGGTTCCGCCACTTGGGTGCCCCTCAATAATGCCGGTTCATTAGTTAGGCCGCCTTTTCTACCCCCTGTTGCTGTACATCTACATCGACACGCAAGCACCAGAGCAACAGCAGTACACCTACCGGCTCCACCAGCCGAGGAACACCATGGCCTCCGCAGCCGGTGAACTGTGCACTTTGAAAGAACTCACGCCAGTAGCCCCTGACGGCCACCCATGTCGGGGAGGGTGTGGTGGGCGGCTGCACGGCTTGTGTGGTGAACCAGAGCAAGAGGGCGAAAGCGAAATCCACCGCATCTGCCCTCGATGCGCTGCCGCCAAGCAATCCGCCGACGCCTCGAAGGCTTCCGCGAGCAAGCGGCCAGTGCCAGCCACGGGTCTCTTTGGTGCGGGAGGGTCGAAGCGCGCGAAAGCTGCTGGAGGGAAACAACCCCACCCCAGAAGTTTGCCTCGCACCCGGCTAAACCTGGACCAGAAAATGAAGATCCTGAAGCTGCTGGACCAGGGGCTCAGTCAAGATGCGATCAAAGAACGGTACAAGTGCGGCGTGCGCACGGTCCGTCAAATCAAGCAGGACAGAAAGGATGTGGAGAAGCAGGCCGCCGTAGCAAGGAAGGGGAGCTGCAAGAGCAATCGTCGAGGGGACTTTCCTGAGGTGCGTGGCATTTCCATCCTTCTTCTCAGTATTTTTTCTCATCATGTAGTTTTCCCAACCGGCATGATGACTTGATTTATGGGTCCCTTCTACTCGTCCGAGTATGATTCGAAATTCTGAGTAATTTGGCTCACCTCCCAGAGATATGTAGGGGTAACTTTTTGTCAATTATAATATTTCGATCGTTCCGATCCATTTTTTGTACCGTAATAACAGAGGCAGACCCGCTCGTAATAAATTCGGCCGTAAGGGTTGAGGTTCGTGTTCTCACGATAAATAACAATTTTGACCGAATAATATTTCGATCGTTTCTATCCATTTTTGGTACAGTAAAAACAGAGGCAGACCCGCTCGTAATAAATTCGGCCGTAAGGGCTGAGGTTCGTGTTCTCGCGATAAATAACAAATTTGACCGAATAAACGGTTCTCAGGGTCGGTTGTCATATTAAATCCTACCAGTACCACGTATATAATACCCAAGTAACAAAATACGAAGGGTTAGGGATGTGATGTGTGTCGTGTGGTTTGAATACTGTGCACGTACAGTACTCACTCGTGATTTTGTTATGCCCTCTGCTGCTTCCCCGTGACTGCTTTGTAGGTGGATGTACTTGTTCTGGACCTCTTCAAAAAGGCCAGGGCGGCAAAGTACAGCGTCACGCGCAACGTCATCCAATCGTTCGGCCGCTCCGCTAGGGCAACCCTGTTGGGTTCGGCGAAGACTTCTGACGCGGTGAAGAAGGGGCTCGAGGACTTCAAGGCCGGCGAAAAATGGGCCAAGAACTTCGTGAAGCGCAACGACCTCCACAGCAAAGTTCTTCATGGCGAGGCTGGCAGCGTCAACCACGAGCTCATCAAGAAGGGCATGGAGGAGGTCCGCGCGGCTTGCGAGTTGCACTCTAAAACTCAATGATTCTTCAATAGTGCCGGTATCGGCATTAATGAATAAACCCACATCGTGAATAATGCCGAAATAATGCCGAATCGGCATTATTCACGAATAATGCCTGTGCCTGCTATATAATGCCGGTATCGAGGCCTGGTACACACCGGCATTATAGAGGGACCACTACTGCACGGCTTTGGGGTTAGGGGTTAGGGGTTCTACGCCCGTACATTGATCCAAGATGTTACCGGACGATTTGCTATTATTCCTCAGCAGCAGCCGCGTTACTACAAGCAGCTGCTGTAGTCGAGCCTTCCCGAATCTCACAAGCGAGCAGCATCAGCAGCAGCAGCAGCAGCAGCAGCAGAGAGCAACAACAGCAGTAGAGAGCAACAGCGGCAGTAGAGCAGTCAACCCAGCATCGGAGAGGGGTTTAGGCTGCTGCTGTGTGGTGTGACCGTGTGTTTGGAGGAGCAGTGTAGCAATAGCAGCAGTAGAGAGCAGTCAACCCAGCATCGAAGAGGTGTTTAGGCTGCTGCTGAGTGATGTGACCGTGTGTTTGGAGGGGTGGAGGGAGATGTGCGGTGGGCTTAAAAAAAAATCGACCGAGAAATCCAATCCACGCATGGATCGGATTTGCTCCATCGAAAAACTTGGAATCGAAAAGGGCTCTTGTTCAACAGTATAAGAAAAAGCGCGATGGTGTCTCCAAGCGGAAACCGCCTTTTACGATCCGCGTATCCGACTGCGTAAGAACTACCAGAGGTACTCGCCTTTACGATTATCGTAGAGTTTTTTCCACGTTTTTTTCCAATAAAAACAGGAGAAACAGGAAATATTTCCAAATTTTTGGAAATTCAACAGAAGGCAAAATATCAGGAAAGCAGAATTTCTAAAATCTGGAAAAAAAATCTGGAAAAAATGAAGAACAAAAATGATGCGCGAAAAATAATGAAAATATGGAAATTTGAAAATTAGGACAAAGGGTCCTCCAATAATACTGTTGGAAAAACTGCTTCATGCTTCATGATTCTCTGACCCGAGGTCGCATGAAACAAAAAGTATCACTCAGGACGAAAACATAAGGACCGTACATACATTAATATGAATAACAATCGGTCCTTATATTTACGCCCAGAGAGGAATGCTCTACAGCATGCTCAACATTCGACATCAGGAATGGACGAATTCACACATGCGTCAAATTGCCAGCCAGTGTGGCCTGACGCCCGTCTCTCGACGACGGCGCTCCAAGCCCCACAACAAATACTGCCGCTGCTGCTGTGCCTCCTTGCGCTCCTTGCAGCTTGCGCACAGCACGCGGTATGGATAATACGTACGCATGATATAATACGGGTGGTAGCCTGGTGCAACAATATGCCGAGAGTATACGTATCTGCTGCAGAGAGTGGTATACACGATGTGTGATGTGTGATACGAGCAAGTATACACGAGTGTGTGTGTGTGTGTGTTCTTCACATTAAACCTTCCTTTCTACCCGTCGACATCCAGCACACCCAGTGTCCGTGCCGATTCTTCATCCTAAAAAGGTACCAGTTATGTGGTCACAAAACTACGACACAGAGATACTACACTTAGTGCAGTAAGCAGAGCAGACAATGCAACGCCATATACGACAGGCAAGACCTACCCTGCTAGCAATCCAGGTGCATGCAAGAGAAAAAAAAGAGAAAAAAGAAAAAAGCGAAAAGAAAAAATAATAAAAAGTAAATATACTGAAGCAAATCAATAATCAAGCAACCAAATAAAAAGCATGACAAAAAAACGAGTACCTGGGGTATGCACGCAGTATGATATCTACTCGTACGGTACGCAAGAGGCGTATTCATCATCCCGCAGTCTTCGTGCGGATTCAAATGACATAAATCGATGTTCTTCACACGTACAGCCCAGTAGGAAATTCTATAATAGTGCCTAAAACATGGACTGACTGGAACACGAGGACAAAGCTCGTCGCCGCAGACACCAACACACACAAGGCGCAGCAGAGCAGCTGCCTGCTGCAGCACTGAGCAACCACCCGCGGATCCAACAGAGGTCATGTAGACCAACTATTAATACGAGTACGATTCATATCTCACTTATCCGCACGAAGCCCCCGATGTGGACCTCTCGTACTGGAAGGACATCCCTGCGGATTCAAATGACATCAATCGATGTTCTTCTACAGCCCAGCAGGAAATTCTAGTGCCTAAAACATGGACTGACTGGAACAGGAGGACACAGCTCGTCGCCGCAGACATCGACACACACAAGGCACGGCAGAGCAGTTGCCTGCTGCAGCACTGACCAACAACCCGCGGATCCAACAGAGGTCATGTAGACCAACTACGAGTATTCATATCTCACTTATCCGCCGGGATGTCCTTCCAGTACGAGAGGTCCACATCGGGCTTCTTGCCCCCCTCGCAGCGAAGCTCCACATAGTCCATCGGGCTTTGAGCTCCTTCCACCTCACTCCGCCGAACCCCTCCCGGGTTTCGCGGGTCCTCCTCATACACCACCTGGTTGCCGTAATCGAAGTGCGGGTCGCCAGGCCGGTAGATTGGTACGCCAGTCTTCGGGTCGGGTGGGTTGTACCCTAACCTCCCATCGCGGGAGGACCCATTTGAGGAATCGTGCTGGCGAGAAACGAGGGTGTGAGTGCAGAAGAGGTAGAGTGCGGAGGACATCAAGACCACCACCAAGCCCAGGCGGATTACTTTGCTGGAGGACATGCCAGAGGAGTTCGATCCGGCCGATCCATGTCTCCGCGTCCTTCCACGGCTCGCCATGGTGGTGTCGAGCAATGCTTCTTTTCTCCGATGTAGATGCGATGGGGCTCTCTGGCAGCAGCAGCGAGAACACAGAGTTGGAAAAGTTGGAGATCCAGGTGGTATGGAGGCATTTTCTGAGAAGGGCCTTGATTCCACCGCATCTCCGGTTTTCTCAGTCTGAGTCCACTCTTTCCGGGCTTCACAGCAGGACATATGTTTACCCTCCACCCTAGCCCTGCGTCCTGCGTAGTGGCATCTCTCCACCTCCTCGCATAGGTTGTTGCGCTGGCTAGCATGGACGACGATTTCGTGCACCAAGGTTTGTGTACGTGCTGCGTATACCTGTGTACTTACGTACTGCCTTGGGCGGAGGGATACAGCAGCAGCAGTCTTTCGCCTGGCGCGATCAACAGCAGTTATCTGTTGTTACTCGTAGGCGTGCGCCGACTGCGAGAATATCGAAAAGAGAGGAACCACACTGCTGCCAAGTGTCCCTCTGTAGATGCAATTCGTCGAGTAAGAAAGCACACGACTCAGTCTATCGAGAGAGCTGCTGTGAGAGGTACTCGCACGTTTCGGCGCACCACAGCGTACCAGCCAGATGCTCGCAGTTTTCCACACAATACATCACGATCTACGCTCGCTCGTACTTGTACTGCAGAGGATAGATCAATTCCTGGTCTACCAGGTACTACAACATCAGTACGAGTAGTACCTGGTATAATGTAGCCCATGTTACCGGGTGGGAGTCGTACTGGTACAAGCAACCCATGCTTCCTGGGTTGGATCTATATCTACTGTCCAATTCCTGCAAAATATAATATTTCATAACGGCAGATTAGGATCTACGAGATCGTGGTCTGTCCCAGTTTTCCGCCAGTTCCACGGACTTGGCATGCTGGCTCGGGTGCGTACGTACAGATGATTGGTGGTGAGAGTACGTAATACTACTCGGAACGACTCGATGCCACCCAGAGGCTGCGGCAGGGGTGCGTGTTATCGCCTTTCTTTGTTGTTCAACATTTTGTTCGCCGCTCGCTGCGATGCACGCTGTGCTGCGGATCCAGATATCATCCTGAGGGATCTATCTGGTTTTACCCCGAGGAGGATAATACACAGCAGTATAGTAGGAGGGTGGGTGGAATCGAGGAGCTGCACGGTAGCACATGCGTGCGAAGGGTGGTGTAGGGCAAGTTGTACGCGAACGACGCACTGCGCAGGTCTTTTTCAAAGTCGGCAGTCGGCAGAGATATAAACAAGTATTGGCAGATATAATCATTGAGCATATATATGTAACCGTCTAATTCGAGGCAGCGCAAACCCCATGGCATCGGAGAAGAAGACGGAGATCATGCTGCTACATAGGAGGAGTATACCGAATCAGAAATATCGTACCCCCACATCCTCGCCATCGAGAAGCACCATTATTCGACATACCTGGTACATACAACAGTAGTAGTAGTAGTAGTAGTAGTAGTAGTAGTAGTAGTAGTAGTACTGTAGTAGCAGTAGTAGTAGTAGTAGTAGTAGTAGAACATACCCTTGTGTTGTGTCCACCGGTCGAGAGGCGGGCGTTGTATAGGCCCAATCCGCTTTATCGTATTAACACTGCTGGCTGCGTAGTGGGGACTGCTGTGCTGCTTCGGAGTTTTAGCTAGATTGCCCAACCTGTAGCGCGGTTTACAGTCTCGGGTGGTTTACTCCCTCGCTGTTCTCAACTAGCTATGTGTTGTTGTTGTTCCTGTCGCGCCTCCCTGTATAGAGAGATCAAAATGAAAGATTGAATAAAGGAAACGCAGTATGGCTTATTTGTGGAGTGGTCATAAATAAGTACTCCTACCCCGAAACGTACAGAAGTATAGCAAGGCGTGGTCGGGGTGAGGAATAGGGGGTAAATGTCTTGGGTATACAGTGAGCATGTGATTGAGGCTGAACTCACAGGACACCAAACAAGGACATGCACTATATGTGCACGCCGGCTGAACTCAGGACACCAAACAAGGACATGCATTGTATGTGCACGAACTGGTGTACTCGGGACACCAAACACGGACATGTTGTATGATATCAGATGTGCACGCCTGGCGTTGAGGAAGCGAAGCACCAGTAAGGGTACAGATCATAACTGATTGGTGGTATGAATATGTACGAGCGAAAGTCGTAAACTAACACTTACTGTTTGCTGCTGCTGTGAGAGGATTAACGGTCGAAGGGTTTGGAAAACATTTACTCGTACTTCAAGCATATGACGCATACTACGATAGAGGTGCACCATGCTTTTTCTAAGCTCCTCACCTAAGGAGCGTCATGCCTCACCGAAAAAATGATTTTGGAGGAAAATAAAAGTGCTGCCGGATGAGAAATCTCATGACCGAAGTATACTCTTCAACAATATTCGTCACAAAAATATGAAAGTCCGACGAATTCGGGTTAACGAGCCCGGTCGCTCAGAAAATGATTCATCCAAAAAGTGCTACATCTACCACGCGTCATATGGATAGAGCGGGGGGGGGGTGATACTCGTAGCAAAATTCGAAGGACTGAAGGGGGAACGCTACGACTAACTATTGACAGACGTTTAGGTAGTAGGTTGTTCGTGGTATGGGGGGGTATCACTAATTAATTTAGCGAATGAGGGACAAGAATATGGTGAACAATCAAAAGATATATTCAGAAACCGGTACGCGTACTATAATTTGACCTACACTATTAAGAATGATGAATCTTCTTTCTATTGTTCGGGGGCAAGAAGAGGTGAGTTGGGGGGAGACTGGAAGGATGGCGTATTTAAAGATCTTGCGGTCGTACGTCATACATACGTACATCCTAATATTGGGCTTTTGGAGGTCAGGGTTGGTCCGTCGCCCGTCACCCAAACGCAACTTATTGAGCACAGCTTGGAATATACTGGTATGGGGTAACGCGGCGGTAAGATGCTGGAATGAAGACAATTGTTATTGTGTATTCGGATCTTGAGCTATAGGGAAGGAGAAGTTCAGTTTGCGAAATGTTGACCTCAAAATACGTGGTTATATCATACCAGACATGTATTGTGTTTGTCCACAGGAAGTGAAATGTCTCAACGCTCAACGGTTGACGGGAAAATGACGGCTAACGTTATTCAGTATATCCACCCAATAAGGGCGGGGTGTCTCCCTGTGGAAGGCCATCTCATCAATGTTGGAAGGCAAGAAAATCACTGCGAGCTATTAATAGAGTGCTTTGAAGGGGACGGCACAGCGACTATTCTTAATCGTACAGTTTCGTGGGTATTCTGGAGCAAGAGTTAACCCTCGGGAAGGAGGAAAAAGACGACGAGTATTTGTTGTGGTTGTCTTCAGTATGTTTGTATGTGTACGAGCGTCATAATGTTACGCGTTTAATACTAGCGAAGGGAAAATCCGTAAGAAACAAGAGGAGGTGTTTATTTCTTCTTTGCAACAGCAAAGGTAACTACATGCTTGCTTTGTGGAGGTAGGTATGCAGTCAGGTTGGAAGGTCGTTTTAAAGGATGAAACGGAGACCAGAAACGGCTCGGGGCTGTAAGTTCGCGCAAAGAATCGATGATGCGACAAAGACAAAATTGGCAGTGACTGGAAAAGAGCGAATGATGGGATGCATAGAAAGGGGTACTTGTGTGGATTTAGAGGTTTTCAAGCAACGCTATAATAGAGGTGATGGTGTCGATTAAGCTAAAGCCTGGGCCGAGGAAACCAATACTGCTGCTGTAGCGACGTATATATATGCCAAATATTGTTCGATACGAGTCGACGAGGGAAGAAAAAATGCAAGGCAAGAACCGTAGTGGGGGAGGAGGGAGAGGAGCCTACTTTGTGACCCCGGATCCGAGTTAAGACTATTAATAGGGAGGAGAGAGAAAGGAAGGGCGAAGATAAGAAATGGGATGGAAAAAAAAAATGTTGGAAAGGCTGTACTCGTTCACAAGCATCACCGGCGTCTAGATATTCGTTTGGGAGAATAGGTTTGGTACCGGGGAAATATGCGCTACTACGCTACTACATTGGCAGGGTGAGGGGGGCAACTATTAATACGTTGGCAGCGTCGGTTTCACAGCTAGGTACGAGGTAGGTTTGGGCGATCAGACGAGAGAAAAAATAGAATAGAAAAATATTAATTTGTGATGTATGCACGGTAAGTTCAAACAGACTGTACGAGGAGAGGGTATTTGCACGATGTATTCAGCCAGGTCAAGATATAACGGAGGGCTATTAACAAACCGTCCGGTAACATCTTGGATCAATTTACGGGCGTAGAACCCCTAACCCTAACCGTAACCCCAAACCCGACCACACTATTAGTGACCTGGAAAATTCCCAGAAATATCCTGCCGGACGAAATGCTAATACAGTAGGTATAACGTGGGGGGGAAGAAGGGTGAGGAAACAGCAGTATACAGTATAGTAAGGTGGGGTGAGAGGGTGTGAGAGTTGAAGCGGTGTAAGGACAGGCTGTTTACATGGGGACTAAGCGACAGCAGCCTGTAATCGGTGGAGAAATGTTGAGGTTGAGTGTAGGGAGGTGACAAAAAATAGTGAGGTTAGGTGTATATGAAAGAGCCAATATTACTATTCAGTCAACAATTCCGGTTCCTCCATGAAGAAAGCAGAACGAGATGACATTTTTTATCTCACAGCGGAGGCGTTTTGTTCCTTTTTGCTTTTTTTAAAAAAATAAATGTATACCTGGTACCTGGTACAACTACAGCTGTATACTGCTGCTGTGCATAGAAGCGTGCGTACCAGGTATGTACCGGTGCTATACTACGAAAAGGTTTCAGATAATCATGTGCTAACAAAGTGTGACAACCCTTTGAAAAAAATATGAGAGTGAACTCTTTGATTTTTTCGAGGGTACAACCAAGAGCCGCTTACACCGGAATGCGAACAGATAGATGACGAGGTCAATATATCGGGTACCCCTTGATATGAAACACCATGAACATGGTTGAGTACATGTGAGTTGCTCTCCCGCAACTTGTTGGGGGGAAATAAGAAGGCAGAACACTGCTTGCTGCTGTGCCCGCACACACATACATACATACATTCACTCGGCCGGCCGGCGGCAACTAACTGTATAGAAACACCAGAAGCGCACAGCAAAATTGTGTACTGCTCCGTTTCTGCGTGCGGTATAGTAGTGTTACACTACAGTATAGTACGCTGCGCGTTGTTATTGTGATGACGACAAAGCAGACAGGCGATGCGCGTGCCGACGCAACCAGCAGCAGTAGTGACACGCAGGAAGGAGAGCGCCACGACGAGGAAGCCTCCAGCACTGTTGGGCCAACGATGGAGGCGGAGGACACCGGCCACCGAGCGGACGAGGCCTATGTGACGCTGGTCATCAGCGACGACTTCGCGGTTGGCGCTGAGGTCATGTTCCACTCCCTCCGCGAGCACTCGCGCGTCCGGCGACCCCACGTAGTCCTGGTCACCTCCGACGTTTCAGAGGAGAAGCGTGAGATGCTGAAGTCTGCCACGGACGAGATTGTCGAGGTGCGTCGCAGGAAGATGCTCAGTGAAATCTGCACACAGCAGCAGTACATACAGGGTAAAACGGGGTCTTTTGCCATCACGGTCTCGTAATAGTTCCATTCGTTCGCAGATCACTCAGTGCACGCGGTCGTTATATGCTGGCAGGGTCCACATCAGCCACGGCCGTGACTTTTGCGAAACACGCTAGGTAGAAGCAATGCCCATAGTTGACATTTTAGATACGCCCCCCACCCCCTTCCCGCCGACAGGTTCGAGCCTTTGTTTGGTGATATTTTTCTACGTTGCCCTCCCTTTTGTCCCTTCAAGGTTCTAAACGTAAGTCGCATTCCTGTGAGTTGGACCAAAAACATTATAATACGGAGGACCATAGTAGACAGGACCGAATTTTGTTGTAAAAATAGGAAATTATACAGATTTTTGCAAGGTCAGGTTCTGTAGGGTTTGTGGATTTAGGGTCAGGGTATGGGTGTCTTACAGAACTTACAGAAGTTCCGGGTTAGGGTATAAAACCCTTACATAACTCACAGAAGTTCCGGGCAGGTACAAACACGTTGTACCGGTACCCCGGGTATTGAGAAACGGGGAGTACAGAACTTACAGAAGTTCTCTGTAGGGTATGAAGGTCGTACAGAACTTACAGAAGTTCCGGGTTAGGGTATAAAACCCTTACAGAACTCACAGAAGTTCCGGGTATTGTGGCACGGGCGTACAGAACTCACAGAAGTTCCGGGCAGGTACAAACACGTTGTACCGGTACCCCGGGTATTGTGAAACGGGGAGTACAGAACTTACAGAAGTTCTCTGTAGGGTATGAAGGTCGTACAGAACTTACAGAAGTTCCGGGTTAGGGTATAAAACCCTTACATAACTCACAGAAGTTCCGGGTATTGTGGCACGGGCGTACAGAACTCACAGAAGCTCCGATTGTGGCCCGGTCGTACAGAACTCACAGAAGTTCCGATTGTGGCCCGGGCGTACAGAACTCACAGAAGTCCCGATTGAGGGACGGGCGTACAGAACTTACAGAAGTTCCGGTGATACCCTGGTAAATACCCACCTCAAGGTGGCGAAAAAACTGCAAATGTACTCCTCAAAAAAAATACATAAAATGCATTTCGAAATACTGCGATTGGTGTACTTCAAACATCACACATTATAAATACCGGTACTAACGCGTATATATCATGCATGTACCATTGTAGCTAATTTCTGTGATAGCTGTCTTTCACGATTTTCACGGTAAATACCGTTCCAACTTCATGGGAATGACTTCCGCGGTCATAGATTTACCCCCCAAATCAAAATCCACGTATGTGTGTGCTCGGTTCATGTGTGGTTGTGAGCGAGGTCGGTTGTACAATGTAATTTAATTTCGTAATTTCGTTTTTGGTGTGTGTCACTGATGAGACATGACGTCAGAATGCATAACATCACTCCTCAAAAGATGTCAGGAGACGGCACTTTCACCCCTTGACTGACGGCAATTTTTCATTTTTTATCCTTGACTGACGCCAAAATACGAGGTTTTAGTGTGGAACACTCGGATCCACACCCTTGACCGATGCCCATTTTCCCTCGACTGACCGTCTCCTCACATCCTCAACGATACCCTAATCTGTACCGGCAATACCCTTACCCGGGGTATTGTGTCCAAGGTGTTACAAAACTTACAGAAGTTCCGGGTACGGGTATGGATGTCTTACAGAGCTTACCGAAGTTCCGGGTTAGGGTATAAAACCCTTCCAGAACTCACAGAAGTTCCGGGTATTGTGGTACGGGCGTACAGAACTCACATAAGTTCCGGACAGGTACAAACACGTTGTACCGGTACCCCGGGTATTGTGAAACGGGGAGTACAGAACTTACAGAAGTTCTCTGTGGGGTATGAAGTTCGTACAGAACTTACAGAAGTTCCGGGTACGGGTATAAAACCCTTTCAGAACTCACAGAAGTTGTCTGTAGGGTATTTCCCGGGTAAATACCCCGGGTATGGTTCTGTAGGTACCCTACAGAACCTGACCTTGGATTTTTGTGTGTACCAAAGGTAAGGTCCTATTTACTAGGGTCCACCGTAATAGTCGAAACTCATTTTTTGAAGATTTGTTTTTGCCGTTTATTTCTTCTGCGGAGAAACGACAAAGTCCACCCACTATTTAGTAGTGTTGCGCCTTCGCCGGTCTTTAACCCGCAAATTGTATCAGATAAAGTACCAGGTATATTATTAAAAATTAAAAAAAAAAAACAGCTGTGAGCTCGAGGATTTCGTCGAAGCTCATCTTTGCTAGCTGAGTGTAATACTTCGATCGCGCGTACTTACGGATTTTATATGTCCTCATGTAGGATGTACATCCCGTATGAGGGGGACACAATCTGAGGCTGTAGAATTCAGGAAGTGTGTGTCTATTTGTGGGGGAAGAAATAATTAAAAATAAATTAAAATTAAAATTAAACAGTCTGAAATAAACGTACCAGGTATACTATAGTGTTCCGACGAGTTTACGTGATAGAGTGGTTCTACTATTTGTAGCCATGTATGGTATATAAGAAGAGGTGTGTGAGGACAGGTTATGGAGTAAAACTTACAAGCACCTGGATGAAGTTTTTAATTAATTAGTGATTTGGGTTTTTGTAGTGTGCATTATTTATTTGTACCTACGAAGGTATCTTTAGTGGCAATTAGTAAGAACAACAACAACGTTTTATCCGTTATAACTGTTAAAGGGGGGGGGGGAGACACATACATACAAGGGTATGAACCAATCAACCATGTTGACAGGAGGTATGTTAAAATCTAGTATGAATTTTCAGGGTGTTTTTGGGGGGAATTTGTTTGTAACAAGTAAATAGTGGTTAATCAGACGATTTTATTATAATAGCAGTATTACATTTTGCAGAAGAGGTGTGTGAGGACAGGTTATGGGGTAAAACTTAAAAGCACCTGGATGGATTTTATTTAATTATTAGTGATTTGGGTTTTTAATAGTGTGCATTATTTATTTGTACCTATAAGGTATCTTTAATGGCAATTAGTAGGTAGGGGTTAAAAAAGTTTTTTATCCCTTATAACTGTTAAAGGGAGGGAAGGGGGAGACACATAGAGACAGGGGTGTGAACCAATCAACCATGTTGACAGGAGGTATGCTAAAATCTAGTATGAATTTTCAGGGTTTTTTTGGGGTGAAATGTTTGTAACAAGTAAATAGTGGTCAATCAGACGATTTTATTATAATAGCAGTATTATATTTTGCAGTATGGTTTTAGGTTAGGGTGTGTGGCGGGGGGAGAGGGGGTTAGTACGTAGGGTAGATGGTGGGGGATACATTGTATTTAATATTAGTAGCATGTTGAGTATGTATCGTATTTCATCATGGTGAAAAAGTCAGGGCGGAGATGGTGTATACTTTACACAGACAGGTCTTTTTGGTGTTGTCATGTGATAATAATGTTGATCCTTACATAGATTACCAAACCAAGTAACTCCCTGTTTTTTGTAGTCGCGGACCCATGTCGATCCACGGTCCATTCCAGTCCCGTTGATCAGGTCGTGTCGGCATAGAGGATTGCTGTTTTACGTACCCATCATTCCTCATTGATGGTGCATGTGGGCAATCTATAGACAGGTTTACGCACGCACGCGGTTTTTCACCTGAAAGTATGCAGAGGAGATCCAGAAGAGGTGGTCTTAGGTTTTTGCAGTCACAGGCGTTCGAGCAGTGCACTTGAAGCTACAGCTCCTTGTCTTTCCACCTAAAGCTCTATCGGGCAGTACGTAAATCACAAAGGTCTGGACCAAGACCCGGTGCCGCAAGCGCTAAAAGGAGGTGGTATGAGACGAGCTCAAACGGAATGACAAAAGTGCGCTGCTCATAGCGGTGATCCCACCCCTTTCCCCCTTCCATCCAAGAGGAAGGTTTCACCTCGAACAAGGCCGGGCAGCATTTAGCTTTCATGTCCTTTGCGTGCGTCATGAAATTGGGACGCACGACGGCGGGGTGAATCGTTTCTGGATTTTTTGGGGGGTTAAGTTTGGATTTTTGGGTATGTTCAAACTCGATTTTGTATTATTAATATAATAATGTATGCTTCTATGCGGGTTATTTCCGGGGAGATTCGAGCTAGTGTGTTGTTTTTGGTTCAGATATTGATCTACTGGTATGCCATAAAAGTGGGGTTATACTTCTCGTTATATTTGTATAATACACCAGGTTTCAGTGTACATGGGTTGGCTGAACCATATTCTGTTATTTGGTTCTTGATATATATAGATGGTTTGAGCTATTTTACACCCGCCCAGGACTACTGCCTGGTATACGGTGATGATGTCAGCATTCTTTGTTCAAAGTTCGTTGAATATTTAGTTAATTCTACGATACGTGGTGTCTGCAGTATTTTCTGTTTCATCATCGTCTACAAATATAATTATTGGTGATGGGTGATACAGGTATGTATGGTGCAAGTTTTGTTCTACTTTTGCGAGGGACGCTTTGTGTTTTCAGCGTTCCCCCTCGCGGTTTGTCAAATCGGGCTTAGTGCCGATGGACCTCAGAGGTACACCCGCGGTAAACCGTTCTTAACTACCATGGGCTATGATGGTAATTCTACGACGGTACAAAATTACACCGTCATAGTCTTACCAGCATAGCTCAGGGTTTGACTATGTATGTTTTAGGTAAAATAATACAATCAAATATGTACTATAGTAGTCTAGAGGTAGCACTTGTCGGCTAACACGATTTCAGTAAGACGTGTCTCTGCGGTTTACAATTTTGGTATTATGGCGTATTGATGGTTTTACGTGTTTTGGCATGTTTTTTAAAACCAAATCACGAGAAAAGGCGTCGATCCAACCCACAACCCCAACCCTAACTCTAAACCCCAACTCCAACCCTAGTCCGGGCTGAGTCTCGACCCGAGCGCGGCTTCGCCGCGCATTCTTGAAAAATCTGAAAAAAATGTGCGGACCACACCACAAAACCGTAAAATATTTGGTACTTTGTCTGGTACGATTTTATGGGTCAATAGAACACGGTAAAGGCTACTATTAATATATACTTTTGCTGTAGTGGATAGCGATACGAGAAAGTCCAATGCTTCATGTGGGTGTGTGTTTTCGATGAATCACCAAAAACAAAACAGGTATCATACGTATTAATAGTGCTACTATTAATACTGTAGGACGCTTGCTACGGTAGAGGTGGACCATATTTTTTTCTGAGAGAAGGGTGGTCACTTGAGGAGCTCTTGTTCCTCACCCAAAAAAACTATTTTGGAGGAAAACAAAAGTGCTATATATATACGAGTAGCCGATGAACAATCCTATGGTCTATATGTATACAACGAAACATTTCGCAACACAAGAAGAATGTCATTCCGATTTTTTTTGTTATCAACCCATTCAGGACTGAAAAAAATGCACCACACTAATTCCAAGGACTTTGTCCCCAAATTCGTGGGACCAGTTCTCAAGGGGTTAAGAACTGGTCCCACGTATTAGGGGACAAACACTAGGCATTAGTGTGGAAATAATGAAGGATTAGTTTTGCAGTTCTGAATGGGTTCACCCTTTTAGGACTGCAGTCCCGTTATGGGGACAGATTACTTAGAATAAGAGCAAATATGGTTATGTGCACTGGAGTACTAAAAGGGTTAAGGAGCCCGATCATTCAGAAAACATTGCAGCCGAAGTGTTACGTAACTCTATCGAGGCCCGCGTCGTCAGGTGTTACACGTCGTATGTACCACCTGCGTAAAATGTAAGTCCTGGAATGAATGTTACTGTAAGCTATTAAATCATAGGTACGTATAGGGGTGCACTTGTATATTCGCCACGAGCTCGTCACTTGGGGAGTTCTGCTAATTCAGTAGCACCGGCCCGGCGCTCATAAGAAAGTAACTCACGAGAAGAAATTCAGCCTGAAAAAAAAATGAAAAAACAAAAGTTAAGAAAGCTCTCCGCCTACATATAGTCAGTGCCTACGCGTATTAATATTTTAAGAAAGTTGCCCCCTTCAAGTGGTTGGCCTGAACCCAAGGCGCCATTTCATTGTGCACTACTATATAATAGGGAAACCGTCTTCTCTGGGACAAACTATAAGAAAGGGAAACATAAGAAAGCGTACTTTTACGCACCCATAATAAGAATCTCAGAGCCTGAGCCCGATCTTGGGTTTCTTGAGAGAGGGCCGATACTATTAATAGTACAGCTGTACGTCAGCCAATCACCAAGTTTGAGGACTATTAATATTGTGTGCTCAAAATCGATGAACAAGCTCAACTTGATGATCAATGCGATGGGCTACGTAGCCATAGCACGAATAATGTCGTAGCTTACAAATCGCGAACGTCGCAGGGCAGTTCCGCAGTTGAGGAATCCAAGTCAGTCATACATCATACTTTTATGAGTCCAAAAGTACCCGGCCTGACCGTGCGACGTAATAGCTGGCATGGTTACTACAGCAGTATGTCTACGAGTATGATGATCACGACTGTTACCTGTTTGCTGTGTTTCAGAAGACCCAGCCTAGATAGGCCTGTGCTACTGCTTACCTGGATACCTGGTGAATAAATTATGGCGCTACTGCTGCAGATGTTAGAGCTCTTCCGAGTACTGCAAGATGCCTCGATTGTTTTCGGCCTCGTGACAGTTGTTTATTTTCCTTAAACCTGCGCATACCATGTCGGACCACCTGTTCGTCGGGCAGTGTTGGTGGTATTCAAGCACGAAGGTGCAGTAGACGTAAACGGCACCTATGGGCTTGCCACGCCGAGCGCAGAAGGGGTGTACCGCCCGCTGATACTCGTAAGTGAGTGGAGAGTGCTGCAAGAGTGAGGGCTAAATGGTTGGTTTTTTGCTACCGTGCCGGTTGACGGTGCCAGGTCGAAGCCATAACGATGCCGCCACCGGAAGGGACGGACCTCACCGTGCCCGGATCCAGCGAATATTTAGGTGGGCTAATGTTGCACGAAGTTTGTACGCATATAGCACACTCACGTGCCGAATCTACCAATGAACCATATAACCATGTGCAAGAACCTGGCCGGGATTGGTTGCTATTGAGAGTTGGGGATTCTGCCACTCGTGATGCGAGTACGAGGGCTGGATGTTCATGTGCGGACGCCATATATATGGACATTGAAAAGTAAGAGGCAGCCGGAAACATTGACTTCTTTGATCGGCGAAGACGTCCAATTTCCGTCGAGAAACAACTACCACATAAGTAATAGTACATTTTTCGAGTTTTGACAGCGATGAGCAGGTTGGTGCGGCAACACGGCAACACTCGTTTTCTGTGTAGTGTGTGAATACGCACACCCTGCTTTTGATTGGTTTGCGCACGCGAAAACTAAAATACCTGGTAGTAGTTACTCATGCAATTCTCCTCCTACATGCTTGATCTTCTCTCCGCTCTCTCTCTCGCAACAAAAAAATGAAGGGTACACATCGCTGCGCATCTGGGGATTGACGCAGTACGAGCGGGTGGTCTACATCGACGCAGACACCCTCGTCATGGAATGCATCGACGAGGTGAGGAAAGGAATACCACCAGCGATTATCTCTCTCTCTCTGATTCGATTTGTTATATTGTCGTTGCTCGTCTAATTCCTCGGATGTTTCAGCCAGTTGTATCATACCACCCTCAGCAAGCGCATACAATCAAACAAACGTCGCCCCCGAGACTGCACAGAAGCGGTAGTTTTGGCGTACTATATACCTGGTATGTCCTACTGGCAATCCCCTGTAAAAGACATTCAACTACAGTAAGGGACACTTGAAGGCCGTTTCCCGTGTTTTCTCCACTTGCCTCTTTACTTAACTAAGAGGCACTTAAGGCCGTTTCCCATGTGTTTTCCACTTGCCGCCGCCGCTCTCCTCCTATATAAATCAGCTGTTCGACAGGAAGGTGAGCTTTGCAGCGGCACCGGACGTGTTTCCACCAGACCGCTTCAACCCCGGAGTTATGGTGCTGACGCCATCCTCAGCGGTGCTAGAAGACATGCTGTCCAAGATCTCATACCTCCCCTCCTACGACGGCAGAGACACAGGTTGAGCGAAGGCAGTGGCGGCATGATGCACATTATACTCTACAGTAGTATAGCAGCGGTTTGTCTGGAGGAAACCGGTGATACCCCTCTCTCCCTACAGCATCCATCCCTCTTGTGTCGACATCAATACCGCGAGCCTTCTTGTTGTGTGTGTTGTCGTGCAAAAAATATGAAATTGCTCGTGAAAGAGATTTTGGTGTGAAGACTATTTGTATCAGGTACACCAGAGGGTGTGTGTGTTGTTTTTACTTTTTCACGCGAATTCGAGACAAGACTTCTCCTTTATGGACTTGTCGTGATTGCTACACTCCGGCGTGGTTGACCTAGAGAGACATTGCGGGCGTCGAGCTCGACTCCTACTGCAATACTACAAACGTATATGCGTTGGCCATTCTTTTGCATATCCCCACGAACATGCCAGCATGCACGCGAGACTCTAAACCAGAGAGGTTCGACCCATGATCCCTTCTACTCCAGTGCTTGTTATATGGAGTGAAGCACGGAGCCATCTTCATTGCTTTAAATGCGCAAGGCCTCCCGCGTGGCTCGATACGAAATGCGGCATTTACTATAGCATTAGCGGTCGAGTTACAACAGTACGAAGTATATTTCTACGGTATGATCAACATTGATTGTGCTTAACGACGCTCGGGGCTGCCGACAATCTCCCATGCCCTTTCACTCGTCTCATGCCGTGCAAAAAACTACTTCAGTGCTTGTTATATGGAGTGAAGCACGGAGCCATCTTCATTGCTTTAAATGCGCAAGGCCTCCCGCGTGGCTCGATACGAAATGCGGCATTTACTATAGCATTAGCGGTCGAGTTACAACAGTACGAAGTATATTTCTACGGTATGATCAACATTTATACCTTGATTGTGCTTAACGACGCTCGGGGCTGCCGACAATCTCCCATGCCCTTTCACTCGTCTCATGCCGTGCAAAACGCGCGTACACACCGCTCGGGCGCTTGAAGGGTTCTTGAACGCGTACTTCGCGGACTGGTTTACGTCGACAAACGCGGCTTGCCGGCTGCCGTTTGCTTACAACGCTCTCCGTACGGTGTACGACACCACGCACGAGAGGACTCCAGGGTACTGGAACGCGATCGGTCCCAAAAAGGTGGGAAGCCCACACTAGGCCTTTTCAAAGACGTTTGCACTTTGTTGAGGGCATCGGACGTGTAGCCTACGCCATGTTTGTTCTTGCCCCCCCCCCCGCACTCCTTTGTAATATATGGAAACAACGTAGGGAGCGCCCAAATGTTGGAGGTGTCTCTATTAGGAGTAGGAACGGTGCTCCGTCTCGAAAGGGATGCTGTGGTCAATGGTCAAATGACTAAGGCAAGCAACAAATGAATACGCCCCCCTCCCCCCTCCTGCTCCGTTCGAAAGGGATGCGTGGTCAATGGTCAAATGACTAAGGCAAGCAACAAATGAATACGCCCCCCCCCCCCTCTCCGCTCCGTCTCGAAAGGGATGCGTGGTCAATGGTCAAATGACTAAGGCAAGCAACAAATGAGTACGCCCCCCCCCCCCCCCCGTATTTTGTCGCGCGCGAAAGCAAAGACGTGTGCCATGTGGAAAACTACTGTAGTAGATTGACGCATGCTACGGTAGAGGTGCACCATTTTTTTGCTTTCTGAGGGTAGTCGCTTGAAGATTTTTATATACTTCACCCAAACAAAGCTGATTTAGGAGCAAACAAAATCAATGTACTTCAAAGTACGTACCCGATGAACAGTCCCATTGTGTGAGGAACCTATTATAGTGTAAGGGGACAGGGTATCCCTAGCCAGGTCAGCCTATGGAACGGATATTCGTTGCTATAGGGGTATGTAAACATCGAACAATATTGATATTACGACACAAGACTGAAGATTTCCGTCTATTTTGGGTTAAGGGAGCCTCGCCATTCTGAAAACGTTTCAGCCAAAAAGTGTCACTGGGACCTCTATCGTAGCACGCCTCGAAGAAAATAAGAGAGCCTTGGCCACCTGACGCACGCTACGTACGACGATAGAGAGGTACGAAGCACTTTTTCTTTCTTTCTGAGGCAAATATTTCTGACTGATTATTAGTATAACTATCATTAAAACTATGCTCAATATCGTTTAATCTCATTTTTGTTTACAACTATTTTCGAACAACACCTACGATTCGTAGGCCGAGCTTAAGGGCCGTTATTATCGGAGAGCTTTTTTTTTTCCAGAATTTCCATATGTATTAGTGAAAAATCTTCAGCGGGGGCAAAATACCAGAAAAGTTAAATTTCCAAAATTGTGACAGAACGCCTCCAATATTCTGGAAAAAAAATCTCCGATAATAACGATCTACGATCTACCACGCTGTTTTACTTTTGAGTTTACTTCCATGAAAGTTTCCATGGAACTAAATTTACTTCCATGGAAGTAAAATATACTTTCATGAAAAACAATATTTCCAGTAAAAAAATACTTCCATGGAAGTTTGTTTACTTCTATGGAAGTAAATTTACTTCCATTGAAGTTTTTTTTACTTCCATTGGAGTTGATTTATTTCCATGTGAGTACATTGGAAGCAGTTTCTAATTTTACTTCCATGGACGTAAAACATGGAAGCGAGGGCATGAAGTCACCCCCTGCTCCCAGTTGGTACACCGTCCCACCCAAAGTGGGCCAATCCCGATTACCAAAACGTGGACCAACTACAACGGGATATTAAAAACCGTGTAGCGCGCAGCGTGGAACCACACTAGACTTGTCTAGTGGCCGAAGGCCCTCTTCAAACTGAAACTTCCATGGAATAAGGAAGAGAAAATTACTTCCACGGAAGCAAATACCATGGAAGTCAATTTACTTCCATGGAAATTTACTTCCATAATTTTACTTCCATGGGAGTGAAAAAAAACTTCCATGCGTGCGATCCGGAGATTGCCGGCAAGTCGAATGAGTTTGTCTTTTTCCCTGTCTCCACCTTTGTCTCTTTTCTCTCTTTCAGTCTCCCCCTATCGGCATATTGTTTGGGCTTTCTAACTCTTCGGGACCCCAAAAGATAGCGACCATCACAATGATGAGTTTGGTGCTACCGACCGTCTACAAGCCAGCGTGAGCACCTGGCAGTACGGTAAGGGTCGTGTGGCGCTCTTGCCGTACGAGTCGTGCCGTTAGAACTCTCGGCCACAATTTCGTAGCACCCACCCCCTATCCACGCAGTTAGTTGCCGTTTTGCTGAAAGCGTCACTTTTTTATCGTCAATTTTCGATTTGGGTTAAGGAGCCCCATGATTAAGAAGAAAAAAAATAGACGAAAGAGTGCTCTATATTGTAAAGCGCGCCAGGGGGGCTCTTTAACGGTGAATGGGGATGCTGCGCAAGCGACACCCGGTACAGTAGAGACGCATGCTACAATAGAGGTGCACCATGTTTTTTTTCTTCTGAGCCCCACACTTGAGGAGGAGCTCCATACGACTCTCACCGAACAATATTATTTTGGAGGGGAAATATAAAGTGCTATATACGAATGATATCTACCCCGAGTATTTCAATCCCAATGGCGTACGTAAATATACTATGAAAAAAAAGTGCAGCACAGCAATGAGAAAAGTTCGACGAGTTTGGGGTAAGGAGCCCGATCATTTCAGAAAACGTTTCCGCCCAAAAACGGTATATACCTCTACCTCTATCGTCGCACGCGTCAGTAGTAGCACTTGGAGTGCAAGGTATGGCACGTGGTCCGCTGTGCGTAAAAAATCAGCGAAGCCGCGCCAGGGCAAGACAATTAGTTTTCGGACGCTCAACAAGTCACTTAAAAGTACGGCACTGCTAAACCACGATTTTTGTAGTATAGTAGCGATGCCACCTTCTCGGGGCGTCGGTCGCGATACATCCCGAGATCGTGTACCCCTCCCACCGTTCCATGCCTCCGGGCCAGCACAATACTACCAACACACCGCCATACCCCCCCTCTCGAAAGGGATGCGGGGTCAATGGTCAAAAGACTACTACTGTGTAAGGCAAGCAACAAATTAATAGCCCCCATTGTCCCCCCCCCCGGCAAGCTAGATCACATAAACGGCTGTGCACGACATGAGTACACCCCCACCCCCGCCCCCTTCCGGCCACCTTCCTCCTGCCAGATTATCCATTTCAACGGGTGTCTGAAGCCTTGGGAGGATGGTGCACCCAAAGGCGACCTCGAGATGATGTGGTGGAAGCGGTACCTGGAGATGCAAACGGAGTAGTAGCTCAAAGTGCCCCCCGGAAGACGTGCATCCGCCTACCTGCCCTCGACGTTATCTAGGTTGGATTCTGCTTAGGTGCCGTAAGCGTGGAATAGGTCCTTATTCCCAAAGTAGCTGGCGCGCCCTAGGCTTGTGGCCCTCCAAAAGTTGTTGGTCCATTGTGTGTGTATGTGGTGGACTCGTCGTGCTGTTCGTACGACTCCAAGCTCCTATTTTTAAAAGTGTGGGTGCCGAATGCGTGTGTCAGGCGCCCCCCCTCCCCTCCTGTAAGTATCTGGTAGAAAGTACGCCTTGAAATTCGAGTTGTGTCAAAACATTGTTCATATGACGTTAGTCCTGGAGATAATTGCGAGGTCGAGGAGATAGTAAAGGCTCACCCGGTTTCACCATTGCCCGCTGGAATTTTAGCGTGTGATGCCTACAGTACAGTAGCGTGGCATGATGACGCCACAGCCCTCGCTGCGTGTTAAGGTCTCTGGGTAGCGACGAAACCCAGATCAATTTGTTTTGCTGTTTTAATGTTTCCATTGCTGCTGCGTATTAATCGCATACCAGGTAGTCTATTGGGGTGGGCTTGTCGACTGGTGTAAATATCTTCGTTTCCAATGTGTGGGAGCTGTTTTAATGTGTTACCGAGATACAGAGGGTACCCCGATTGAAGAGCGCCCCGTGGCAAGCCAAAACCAAGCGCTCTTAACTACACATTGCTCTTGTCTGTAGTGGGAAACATATAGCTTTTAGTATAGGTGGGACGTGCCGATTTGACCGCTCTTAAAAATACCGAATGTTCTTATCGTGGGCGCTCTTCAATCGGAGTACCCACTGCAGTGGAAGGATTCTAAAGGGGCTCGACCGTTTGTTGTCCCTCGGCGGACCGCGTGATGCTTGCCCTATATACCCGGACGCGCTGCAAATAGTTAGCATTGAAGTGTGCGCCGGCCTAACGTGGTGACTCTTCTCTCTTGATAGCGGGATCAATGGTATGTGTGTTGCGTTGGTAAACATAGGTCGGGAGGGGGTCGCTCGCTCTTATCTGTATGTATCCTTTTTTGTCGGCTCGAGAGTCTTCTTGTGATTTTTTTGCTTCTGCACGTTAAGCGTCGAGTGGCTCCGACCGTTGTTTTTCGTTTAACTGGTTCATCATTGTACCGATTAGAGCTCTTCGGTGTTCGCTATGGCTGGCAAAAAACGCGGTAAAGGGTAATCCTAATACTATCTGACACCAATAAAGTTTTTGCTACAAGTAGCGCAAGGAGTTACCGGTGTGCACTCGCCTCCACCTAAAATCCCGAACACCTCTACAAAGTAGATATCGCTCCATTAATCCTCCTGGTAGCTGCTACGTACAGCGGGGGAGTTGACAAACACTGCAATCCCGCGCTCGGCCCTCCCGTTGCATTCGGGACTCTTGACTGGACTAAACCATTTCTTGGAGCCTCGACTCGCGCAGAACGCCCATACACGACCCCTCGAATTGCCCTCCGCCGTCATACCCACACCGTCAAAGGGGGGCCGGACTACTTGTAGATCCGTGCCACGGTACGTAAGGAGAAGATGTTTGAGCTTGTTCAATTCTGACTGACTGGCCGCTCAACAGAGGGACTGCCTAATAGCTTTCAGTCCCATTTCTTCGTGTTTTCTGTAGCATTTATGTTCACTACGTATACGCCTATATAGCTCATGAGCTGATCATCGGGTTACCCGTTCAATGTCTACCAATATCGATGTTCGCGTGAGAGGTACAAAGCCCCTCGCGTTAAGAACTTAAGCAATTCAGGTACAACTACCAACTCTACCGTGGCCCGATTCCGTACGTCTGCCAGGAATTGCTCGAATGCCTCGGTCGCCTCCGACTTGTGGCGATAACAAATATACCTGCATTTTGCGGGTAGCGTCGTCGCCGATGGAGGCCGTATACTTCACAAGCCCAACAACGCTCTCTACAGCTTATAGACCATCAAGGGCCAGGAATAATATCGTACGAGCTGGTCCAGCTGTAATCGCGAGGCGGTACTCGCCGGCGTTTTCCCAACTCAGTTTTGCGAATTTCGAACTGAAATTGTGTGTGGGGCTTCCTATGAGTATAACGAAGCGATTGCCTGGGGCTCCATTTTGTTTTGTAGAAGATTGTCAAAATTATGGTCGTTTCAAGAAAAACAGGGTCGGCATTTTGGCAAAAAAGTACCGGAAAAAAAAGTCGAACAAAAATGGAGCCCCAGGTAGCGTGTCGACGAAAGCGATGCGAATCACTTATTGAAAAAACCAGACAAAAAAACGATAAATTCAGCTGGGAAATCAGGATTTTGGGCCGTTCATCGTAATATCTTAACTTTGTATGGCGGATCATGTGCACCTCATATCTCTTGATAGACAACGAGTTAGGCGATGGGGAGGATATCGATCGTTTCTCTATGCCTTAAGGAATGTTCACACCGCGAATCAGCGTCATTCGCCGTACAGTTTTTTCGGTGATTCGTATGGACCGTAGTATGGAGATATCCCCGTACTCGACGGGATTTATTCGACATGGCATTTCTCGACGAAATATTCTTGGATCCCAAAAATTCTAGCATGTGCAAACGCGCTGCGGGCTCAGAAATCACGGTGGATCATTTGGAGCTGAAATATGCTAAAATGAGTGCAAACCGTCCGATCGAATGAATATCTGTTTTATGGCTGGACCAGCTCGTAGCTGCAATTGTTTAGCTGTGCGCGTGTAGCCGTCGTTGCAGGGGTTACCGTCCGCAGCCCTCTGACCAGCAAACACTCCTTGCATTCCTAAGGGTTCCCCATCGGAGTGAAGAGTTGTCTCTTGGCCGTCTCCCGCTGCAGTACCTTGTGCAGGTGGTCGCAAAGGGCCTGGAAACTGCTACTCGTTGTAAACATATCATCACCACCTCTCCGCTTTCTGCGATACAACACTCTTCTTCCCCGTGTCGCCCTACTGTAACAATTTGCGCTAATATCTCTCAACTACGGGAACCATTATCGTGCTTCACCCGACGTCACACCCGCCACAAATGCACGAGTGGCACAGCCTCCTCGCTCTTGCTGGCGGTCGCCAGCACAATGATCTCTGCCGGGCAACGTCAGGCTCCATGTCCGCAACGTCACACGCTGCCACATATCTCCTGAGGGGAATTGTTCTTGAAACGCGCCCCAAGCTTCCTACAGTGGTTTCACACCCTATTGTCGTCTTCCAGCGCCGCTGCTGGTGCTAGTGCTGCCGACAGAGGTAGCACACTCCCTCTTATTCGACCGCGACTGCCGGCGCTGTTGCTTCCAACGACGTCGCTGCCGGTACTGTTTGCTGCTGCCGCCACATGCTTTCAACGGTGTCGTCGCCGTTTTTCCGCTACGCCCACCCTTGCTACGTAGACCGCACGAATCTCATTCGCGGTTAGCCTGTCCAGCGCATTGATCGTGCGTCGCGAAGAGGGCCTGTTCACCGCCACCTCAGCCAGAAATGTTGTTGGATGTGGAGACGTGTACTTTTTACGAGCAATGCCACGGCAGGGGTGGCGACTTATCTTCTGAGCCCGAAACATGACTTCGAAAAAGTGCGTTCGCGCAACCCGAGCAACATTCTTACCAGTATGCGCTATTTTACGGGGGACCGCAGTAAATGGACCTACGGTAGAGCCAAAAAACCTAATTTTTTCCCTATTTATACTGACAATATTTGGTCCTATTCTCCAGCCTCGACTAGAGATTCTAATTTATTACGTATGGTCCTCCGAAACACCACTCTGTCCCGAAATATAAACAACGAGTTTATTGAATATTAATGTACATAAGTTTCTTATATTTAGGGATATAGTGGCACAGTAGCCTCCAAGCAAATACACTGTACGTAGTAACAGTATTATACCAGTATGTACGTACTAACCGGTAGTTGCTCACTTGAGGAGTATACTAATAGTCAGTCATAGTCACTATAGTATTGCCTCAGAAGGCGAAAACTAACTGCAACCCCCCTATACCTACTGTGGAAGACGAGTCCTTTCTAGAGTCCAGAACAGACGCGTGCTACGATAGAGGGTAGCATTTTTTGTGGCTGAAACGATTTCTGAATGACGGAGCTCCTTAACCCAAAAAATCGCCGTAATTTTTCATTTTTGTGTCGCACTTTTTTTTTCGTTTATTGCTTAGGCCATGGGATTGTTCATCGGATACGTATATAGTGCTTTCAATTCCCTCCAACAACACCCGTTTTTGGGTGAGGTGTATAGAGCCGCTCGAATAACCACCCCCAGAGAAAACATGGTGCATGCGTCAACAGACAGTCCTGTGTGTGGCTCGAGTGGTTTTCGGTTCCACCCGTAAACTATCACGAATTGTGTCAGTGACGGGAGGAGAGGAAAGTTTTGTGTGGCGTCTAGAGGCAATCTGGGATACCCCCGCGTGTACTACTGATGTGTTGGCGCATGTTGTTTCTCGGGCCGTAGCTTGTAGCCGACATGGAGACTCGCTGGGAACGCCACCGACTATGGCGCACATAATTTCACTCCCTTGTACCCCTTTATGGCTGATCTACAACTAAATTGTAGGTACATTTATCAAGCCGGGTGTACAGCGAGTCTGGTCCCGGGCTTCTTGCTGAGCTCAGAAGTGTGGGTGTGCTGGAAAGCGTACTTCTTCGAGAAGACGCCACACTGAACTCGTAGGAGTTTTCCTCATGTTGCGCTTGGCTGATATTTAAGTCGTACACTACAGTACGTTACGTAATTTCGACGCTTCTGAGGTAGATTTTTCGTCGATGATTTAAGGATGGAATGTAGAAAAAGGCACTCTTGACAAATTCTGAAAGTTCTGGCAGAGTGCAAGATAAAACCCTTCGGTATTCAGCATTCTCAACAAAGCGTATTTTTAGGTACTGCGGCGTGCCCACAATGTTTGGACATACCCATCCTCTGAGATGCTGAGGTGCACAATAAGACCGTATTGATACTGGGAACCGGGAGCACCGCGAAGTTTGTGTTTAAGTCGAGGGGAGGTCAGTTTACGGGTGTTTTATGTAGCATTTGGTGAATACCAAGAGTACTGTAGTACGTATACTATCACGGGCAGGTGCGTCACTCAAATATCTACCGTGGCTTGAGTGTTAATCGGATAGGTGATATGTTTTATCTGGGGCGGTGTACTACTGGTAATATTAAAGTACACGACTACCATGCATGGTACATAGAACAACATGATGGGGATTTACTGGGACACCTACAGTAACAATAAACATGAATATTGGCGGGCAGGGATTCTTGTTTTGAAGTAAGCGTGTGTTCCACACTAAACTTCAACACAACGCCCCCCCGAACTAGTTAATTCCCCGTAAACCTCAGCCCGCCTTCCTTTTTAGTGCTCGTTTACTTACTACGTATTGATGTCAAAAATACATTTCGTCCGCCTCAAAAATTGACCAATCAGAAAACTGCGGGCACGGAATGTACTATCAACCCTCTTGGTGCTTCTGAGAGGGAAATTACGACAAAAAGTAAGTGTCGATTAAAGCGACGGCCGCTCGGTGATTGGGGGATGCTACCAATTGCTGCCCGGGCCACATAATACAAGGAATCGCATATACGGTACGAGTGCAACCTGATCCTATCATACCCACAGTTTTGACCCCCTTTTGAGGCCCCACGCTGCTCGTCCGTAGACGGCTGATAACACTAAATGGTATCATTGTTTTGGTCGCTATCTTGGGGTCCCAACGGAGTTAAGGTGTCCTGTACCGTAGTACGCGTTGCTATTGGCGGGAAGGATGTATTGCTAGGGAAAAGGTGTGTGTTATACACTAACTTCAGCAACTTCAGTACATGGGCTCCCCGGATTTCGTAATTCCCTGTAACTACTGTACCAGCCTGCCTTTCCTACGTAGTGCTCATTTCCTTACTACGAGTACGATACTGATACCGGTATCATACTAAGGTGCCCTGTACAGTATGGTATATCTTGTCAAACGGCCGTAATTGCAGTATCATACCCCCTATTGTTTTTGGTGATATAATCCCAACCGTTTTGGGGGCTCGAGGTTGGCACCGGAGGTCGCGCGTCTCCGCAGCGTGTTTTGGTGGCGTTCTTCCTACAATAATCCGGGCGGCCGACAGATCAGCCTCGATCAATCAGACAGACTTCAGTCACGAGATTCGTTGCAAACGCGTCCTGCATTTAGGGTGAGTAAAAGTAGTCCTGGGTTTTATAAAGATCCGTTGTTTTTCTTGGGCCGATGATGGGGGGACAGGACTCTTTTTACCCCCGGGCGCCGGGTTCTATTACTGATGCCAGTTTGCACTTGTCACCTGTGCATAGACGCCTAAATATGATGTGTAAGCCCGGATTCATTTATTATTTTTGCACAGAAGCACGCAACTCGCAGCCCAGAGCACAGCCGTAGGGTAATGGGCAGCGCTTTCCTGCCAAGGTGCACGCCGATCGAGCCTGCTGTCAACGCAGCCAAAGCCCATCTCCGTGTGAAGGAGCCTATTTTTAATAATTCGAGCCGACTTTAATGAATCCAAGCCGAAAGAGGCCAAACCTTGCTTTTATAGTCCGCCGAAAAAAGGCGTTTGAGCCGAAATGAGCCGAAAACCGTTTTTTTTTAGATTTCGGCGAAAACCGATTTTTTTATTTTATAGCCAAATAACGAAAAAACGGTGGAGGTTGGTGAACGACTATTAATCGTAAAAACTCTACTCCCTCTGTGGGGATTGAGGTTACGCTGGCGAGTTCTTTTTTTTTTGAGCCGAAAAGAGGCGAAAACGATTTTTCGAGTTTCGGCGAAAATCGATAAAAGACAATTTTCTTCCGTTTTTTTTTGTTATTTTAGCCGTAACACGCAATAATAAAAAAAAGCCGGCCGAGAACCAGCTTATCAATAGGGATAGTACATAAAGCAGAACAGGTTGGTGAGAGACTGGTAACAAGTTATACTCTTGTACGCGTAACAGATTCTAGCACTACTTATAGTACAATACAGCAGTGCTGGATGTGGTTGCTTTTGGCGCTTTTATCACGTACCGGTAGAGGCGTACCAGGTATCTGTGATTTGCCCTTGAAGATTTTCCCCGTTAACTTGATTATAGGGTACGACTATGATACATGACGTGACGTGATGTTTTTTTTTTTTTTCTCACGAGTAGATTTTCTTGAAAAAAAGCAAAAACAGATTTTTGAGGTGGACACAAAAAACAAAAAAAGTACTCCGGGCGGGGCTCGAACCCGCGACCTTATGCGTGTGAGGCATACGTCATAACCAGCTAGACCACCGGAGCTTGTTATAAGATATAAAAGAAATAGTGTTTCTATAATCACCGTAAATATCGTAAATATAGTGTACGGTGCTGTAGACTTCACGTATATACGAGTACGCGTATGATACGAGTATAGTACGCTCGTATGGAGTGTTAATATTGCAGTATTGACAGCAGTACGAGCTGGTTCAAGCGCATCACCTCAAATTTCGTCAGCCACGAATACCGCATGCAATAGCAACAAAAATGTCACATACCATGGTATTTGGTAATATTTTGACCGCCATGAAAGAGGGTGATATGTACGTAGCCACTTTTGTTATGACGGACCCAGGCCTGGCGCTACCGCCGAAAATGTGACTCGATCAATCATAGGCCTTCAAAGAGGTCAATATGAGACATGCGTTTCCGCAGGAAGATTATTATTACTTCCATTTTTTTTCTGAACGAGCCGCTTCCAGGTGGTC
The DNA here is from genome assembly GCA_008828725.1 of Saccharina japonica. Lineage (NCBI taxonomy): Eukaryota > Phaeophyceae > Laminariales > Laminariaceae > Saccharina > Saccharina japonica. The sequence goes on from MEHQ01003168.1 coordinate 388,385, forward strand.
CAAGGCATCTTTATACAAAGTTTCACGCAAATGTTCGAATAACTGACTGCGTAGGATCATATTCAACGCCCAAAATCGATTATTTACTGGAACTACTGTACGTAATTACGCAATTACGGGGCGATGCCGGAATTGTGCGCGTTTACCGCACAAAGGTCCAAAATGTCCACGCCCTTTTCAAAAGATGGACCCTGAACTTACGTGTTTTACATGCCTCTGCCGAACCGTTGTCGCATGAAATTACTTATTTCTCGCCGCCGAAAAATTGGGATCCCTTAAGATCAAAATCTCCCGAAAAAAACAAAAACCGAGATATCGGGCGAAAAAAAAAGAAGAAAAAAAACGAACCGGTAACGGGTCGGTGGGGGCTCATGTCGATCCATTTTTCAGTAACACATACCAGGTATGAAACGCCGGGCAGTTGAAAAAATATCGAAATATCCCTTCTCACACTACTGGAGCCAAACCCCGGCCACCAAATCCCCCGATTTCCATACTTTATCCTACGTAATAATTAATTGATGCGGAAAAAGGCGGCTCCTCTGGCACCTACTGGTAGTGAGCAGCAGTATCAGATACGATCCGGTCCGGAAATATACCAGGTACAGCCTGGATCAAACTGTCTTCAATATTTTTTTCCAGCGTCGGATTTTCACCCCGTTCCTGGAAGATAAATCCTAAAAAATTGCACACGTGTTCCATTAACATGGGACTCTGCTAACCCGTTACCGAATGGTGCTTTCTTTTTCACCAGTTAGTTCGTCGGCGTTTTTTGGGGGGGATATTTGGGCCTTAAGGGGATCCGTTTTTCCGGCGAAAAAATAACCAAACTATTCTTTTTTTTAGCGGGCTGAAAGGGGCGCATAGAAAGCGTGTGCAAAAGTCAACGTCTATCTCCAAAAAACGGCATGAATTTTGCCCCCTTTGTGCAGTAAAGGTGCGAATTACGGCGTTCCCTCGTAGCTACGAACTGTGCTTACAGCATTTTCAAAATAGGATAGACTAGGCGTTTGGCGTTAAATGTGACTTGGCATCGGTACTACGCAGTCAGATTTTCGAATATTTGCGTTAGAGTACCTGGAAGCAGCTCGTTTGAGAACAACAACGAAAAAAAAGGGTTTCTTCCCACGGAAAGGCCTGCCTATTCCTGTTATTGACCGTTTTGGAGGCCTGCGGTGGGTCGAGACACATTTTCGACGCTATATAGCGCCAGGCCCTTAACCAAACAAATGGGCTATGCCGCCCTCTGTCACTGTCCATGACGGTCAGTACGATACCACATATGTGGCACTCGAGTAGCTATTGCATGCGGCATTCGTGGCAGGGTAAGGGGGCGAAATGCTAATACTATAGCAAACCAACCACTCAACCCACCGAGCGACCGACCATACGTAGGTGCGACGGCTAGTGGCCTCCGTTGACCTCCAACCCGCATTTCGGACGCCAGGCTCGACGGGAGGTGCTTCTTCCGTCAGACCTTGAAGGTCGTGCCCGAGCTGTGGAGGGGGTTCCGCAGCCACTGCAAAAGGTCGAGCTGAGAGTGCTGCTCGAGGGGCTCCTCCTCAGGAATCTTCGCGCCCCCTCGCCACGTCTGTTCATCTCCCTCTCCGTTTTGCAGCAATCTCATCGGTCGTGACTGTTGTGCCTTGGATATTCGGGTCGTCCTCTTACCGACGTATCCATACTTCGTATGTGCTGTACGAAGTAGCTTTGCCTTGTGCCCGGCCGAAGTGGTGCGGCATACAATTTTAGCGGCAACATATGTGTTTACACGTTCGACGAACCTGGCCGCTATGTAGGCTCCGACAATGAGGTCGCTTCCTACATGGTTCGATTTCGAGTTTCAGATTTTGGTCCGATACATTTTTCAGCGACCATTGTTCGAAAATCGAAACAGTCTACCTATCTATGCGATAATATCATTTTTGTTTTGCGTGCAGGGACTCAAGCAAACGGCGAGGCCAACTGCTGTTGTCGTGGTTTGGCGACGCGAAGAGACGCGCCGAGTGCGCTCGCACTGGGCGTAGGACCCAAGCGTCCGAACCCACGCTGACTGCCTCTGGTCTGGCGGCGAAGAGACGTGCCGAGTGCGCTCGAGTCAACCTGTCTTGTATTTTGTATTTCGACACAACGAAGCATCCGAGCCCAGCACGCTGACTGCTGCTGCTGTAGTCTACGAGTACGTATCCACAGAGAGGCGCACGCCGAGTGCGCTTCTCTACGTACGTCTTTAGGCCCGAGCCCGCGCCAGCCGACTGTAGCCTGGCGACGGAGAGACGCGGCAACCGCCGACTTTTTGTTTTTTTTTGTCCATCCCATTTATTATCTTCGCCCTTCCTTTCTCTCTCCTTCCTAGTCGTAACTCAGATCCGGGGTCACAAAGTAGGCTCTTCTCCCTCCTCCCCCACTACGGTTCTTGCCTTGCATTTTTATCGCGAATATTTCAGCATTTTCTTCCCTCGTCGACTTGCGTCGGATTCCGCCTACCCACGCCACGAAGGCGCTCTCAGAATTGGTTCCTTTTTATTTTTTCAAATAAAGTCAAATTCTCTCACTATGGTGGGATTTAAACTCGGGTACCAATGATAGTAGTCTTTGAAGCTGACCATCACTCCACCGGGGCGACCGACTGCGCGTTGGGCGCGAAGCAACGTCGCTCTGTCACCAGCTAACTCATCGATCTTTCTGCTGCTGCTAGCTTGCGTGGATATCATCTTGAATTTAGAGACCATGCCATTTTCGATTTGAAAATCTGATGGCCCAACCGGTTGTCGTACTTCGGGCCGAAATCTGACGACTTTGGGCATCGGATTTTCAAATCGTTTTTTTCTCCCGGTCATATTTGGCACCATCGAACTGCATAAATCAGATATTATAGTTTTATTTGTGAGATCGAAAAACACAAATCTAAAGATCGAAATCGAACCGCATAGGAAACGGTCTGATGTCAGTCACTCAAGGCCTATTCCAACCTTGATAACACTGGCTGTAGCTGTACTGCTGCTGTATAGTCTATATGGGCTATGGGCTATGACAGTCATAGCCTGTAGGCATATGGTAGCAATCTACTTAGTCCACGACGTACTGGCAGTTAGTCTATACAGTACGTACAGTACACAAAGGACGGGGCTCTGCATGAAGTGGACTGCTGTGTGGAAGGAAGACAAGAAGAACAGGCTGCTGGTTCGTGACTCGTACATAACTGCTAAATTCCTGGTATCATGCATGTAGACTTTTTCGTGGTCCGCATCGCACCTCTGCTCACTCGTCCGCCGGCACAGCAGTAGTGCAGCATATCAGGCACCGACTGTCCTCTGCGCTTCGACACTCCAGTTGTTGGTTGAACCATGTGGCGACCCAGAGATGTCGAACTGCTTTGGCCATCACAACTGTACTTGTGCCAGGTCGTAGTGTGACAACAGTGCGACACAACATCATCACTCCGATGACAACTTTGTCGTGGACTCCGAAAAAGTTTGACGAAGTCTATCTCCTCGCTTCCCTCATCACACGACCCTTCAACTCATCACCGTGTTCTTGCATCCACGCCGAAAATCAAGGCAGAACATCACACATCACCTCCACAGCAACAGCAGCACCTCCATCCAGGAGCTGAGAGCCGAGAAGGACAGCAGCATGCGGAGATCTCGCTGCTGCCAGTTGCTGCTGTTGCTGCTGCATATATATATATGGTTCTTATTGAGAACCAAAATACGAAGGCCTTCCAAGATTGGAGCTCCCCCTGAGCACCGTTACACAAATCTGCAACTCCTTGGATCGGCTTGGACTTTGGAATCCACACGCAGGCAGGGTTGGTTGTGGGTTAAACAGAAACGCAAGCGTGCTCCGGTGCCCTTGCTACGCGAAGGGCGCTCTCAGGGTCGTCTGCCAACACGGTGCTGTGGTGTAAGGTAAAGGACATACGGTTGCATGGTGATCTGCTGTGCCCGTTTTTCGGCGTTCCAGGCTTCAGGCTTGCACCTGAAACCCAAACCTGTTTGGATCTCGAGCAAGCCACCAAGAAACTAAGGCAAGCGACTCTCATTTTTTTTCCATGCTAACAGGGAGCCAGCCCGGCGGGATCTTCTTCCCATCGGGTACAGCCAGGAGCCACATGCCTCACATTGCGTCGAGCTTTTATCAGCCTGGGCGGCGGGGAGGGGGGCGGCGACGGGCTGGCAAGCGCACGGGGAGAAGGAAGAGGAGGACGAAGAAGAAGAGGTGATATTTGCTCCCTTCTTTTGCTGAAGATTACGTATACATACCTCGTACCTCGTACGATCTAGGCACCGAATCTTGTTTTTTTGTATTTTTTTTCGTGTTGTTGCTTGTTCTCATGGTGTGTGGGCCTCGCGAGTGGTGGTGAGGTTTCTTTTCGCGTGTGCTTTGCGAGAGCTACCGCCGCAAGCTACTGCTGCCGTGATAGTCCGTGCTCCGGTCTCCCTGCCTTTCAGAAGGCGGGGAACGCTGGTTGCTACGCGTCGCGCTCCGTGTTGCCTGCGCTTCTGTGTGTGTTGTCTTCACATCGAATCTGTCTGCATCATCTCTTTTCCTATGCGGCCACTGCAGTACTACGAGTACAGTAGTCTATATACGTAGACGTTGCTCCATCCGGATGCAAGATACCGAAACCGGATTTACTGCAGCCATCGCCAAGCCGTGATTGTTTACAGCCTCCTGATCCCTCCCCCATCCAAACGAAGCAGGGGCCAACTTCGTACGAGAGCTGCTGCAACACGTCAGCATTCATCGCAGCCGCAGCCACAGCCACAGCAGGTGGGGGTTGGCGAGGATCTACAGCAGTGTATTGTTTGTGCCCAGTCTCAAGGTTGGACATTCTATGCTGTGCAGTACATGCTACCTTGAGCAGGCATTCAGAAATTCGAAATACGTAAAATACGTCCAGTCCTGTACTTCCTACAGTACACATTTTATCGACTGAAAAGCTATCGTGTAAAACGACTTCTGTCTGTTAGTCTGGCAGCTTTTCATGTGATGATGTGCTGATGTGCGCCGTGACGTGATGTATTTCGAAGGCGCTTGTTGGTGTGACCTTGGCTGTAAAATATAGCAGTGGCACGAGCAGAATCGTGCCGTTGTTGTTCGGCTCCGTCTTTTGCATCAGTGAGGGGTAGTCGCCGTGCTCTTGCGGTGGACTTAAGTCTGTTTATGACCCCAATATTGTACCACGATCCACGATACGGTTGCTTGGTGGGTCTTGCACTACTATATTAAAAAAAAAACATGCCGCAAAGCAGCTGTAACTACAGTACGTATGCACAAAGTAGTGCTGTAAAACCCTCTGGATAATAGCGCCACTGGTCGTTGGGATCGCCTGTTACAGCTTCCGATCCATGCCGAGTGGAACCGATTTCGCTCGTCGCTGCGGACACCCACTTTCCTCCTACAGGGAGAGACAGGCATGCCTCTAAGGGCGAGCCGGCCCGTCCTGAACCCTTGTTTGACGCACCCCGCTGCTGTACACACCATCACACGGATATCCGTTCAAATCTAATGTGCTACATCGTATTACATTACATCGTCTGCACGTGACGAATGACGAAACTACGGTCGCATTCGGCTATACCCATCAGGCGGCATCGAGCGCAACATCGAGGACCACAAGACGGCTGCCTCCCATTGCCGAAGAAGAAGAAGAGGCTGAGAAAGAGCAGGTGGTGGGTAAAGGGGAAGTGGCAGGGGTGGAGGCGAAGGTATCATCCGTAGCTGCAGCGGCACCTCTTGAATGTAACGAAGGGGGATCCAGTGGTGCCGCTCCTGCCGTGGACTGGGGCGCGTATCGTCCGGCCAGCCAATACTGCAATGAGTACGCGTATTTCAGGGCAGCACCACCAGCTGCTGCACATTACTCTGTTGCGTATTCTACCGCTGCTTCTGCTGTCACCGCCCCTGCTACCGCCCACGCTCCTGCTGCTAAGGCTGAGGAAGAGCGGGTGGAGAAGGAACATGGGTTGGAGGTTGTGAATGAGTTAGAGGAGGAGGATAAGATGCCAGAGGAAGAGCAGGTGGCCGAGGAAGAGCAGAACCAGGCGGCGGGTAAAGCGGAGAGCGGAAAAGAAGATGGAGAGGAAGCCGTGGAGGTGGAGGCGGCGGCACCTTCCGTGGCTGCAGCGGCGGCTCGCAGTTCCAACGCTCGGGGATTCGGTGGTGCCGCTCTTGCCACGGTCTGGGGCGCATGTCGGACGGCCAGCCGGAATTTCTTTGGGTCTTTCAGGACGGCACCAGCAGCAGCAGCTCAAAATGACTCGGTTGAGTACTCTACCGCTGCTGCCGCTGCTGCCGCTGCTGCCGCTGCTGCCGCTTCTGCTCCTCCTGCGGCTGCTGCTGCTGCTGCTGTTGAGACACCAAGTGCCTGCGTCGACCGAGGGCACGAGAGGGGGGAGGAAGGAGAGGCAGATGGGGAGAAGAAGGGGGAGGGGCACATGGGCGAGTCGGCTGGTGAAACTGCTCTCGCCAACCTCGGAAAGGGAGGAGAATACGGGTCGCCGGTGCCGACCGAGTTCAGGCCGGAAGATTCTAAAAATGACGCTCTGTGCTCTTGGAAGCGAGATTTTTTCGACAGCGTACCAGACGAAACTGAGCTTGGCGCCGGCTCCTTCGGTGCGTCTGCTGCGCGGCGTGCAATGTTTACCGTATCTGATAGCAAACTTCAATGCGATCATGCTTCGGGGCAAGTTGTATCTGCTTCTTCGGTATTTTTCTTGTTTCCTGGACTGCTTGTGGTAGCTTGTGAAAATAACCCCAGCTTCTATGAATAGCTAGCTTTCTGACCATAGTTCTATTTACGGAACCTAGCGAATAAAACAAGGCGTCAAAGTCAATTTGGGCTGCTGTGCGGCAGGCGAGTTGAATGCGTGGTCAATGGTCAAATGACCAAGGCAAGCAACCAATGAGTGCCCCCCCCCCCCCCCCTGTGTTTTTCATGGCGATATCCGACGGTGCAACGTTCGTGTTGCATACTCTACTTGTCGCGTTCACGTTCACGTATGGCGAGAGCAGGGATTGTGGTTACGGCAACGCTCAAGACGGGAGAGGAGATGGCAATGAAGATCATGGCGAGGACCAACTCCGCTGAGGTGAGACCCTTAGACGCGCCCTCTTCGCTCCGCCTCATTTTCGGAAACCATCGGCTCGACCCCGGCAATATGCCGATGAAGGCGACCATCGCGATCAGCGTTCGTCGATACTCAGCCACTCGTTTGACTGACTCTCTCTACCAAGCATGCCTCATTTTTTATGTACAGCGTGATTCACCGTAGCGAAGAACGACGGTGAGACATACTTGTGCTTCCGTAGGATACAGAGATTTGTCCGACGATGCGCAAACTAAAATAATTTGGGTTACAAACGAGCTGCCAGGCGATAGAGCCCTTTAACATATATCTCAAATGCACGAGTACTGTCGTAGCGGCTCGCGTTCTCTACTACCCCCAGCGCCCGTTGTATGTCACATGTTTATATCCCCCGCCGGGTTGTGTTTGCTGCTGATTTCGGCTGGATACACGGTCTTCTAAACGTGTGCTGTGACCCAATCGTCCTTGCTTCCGGTTTACAGGAGCGAACTACGAAAAATGAGGTGGACATCCTCGAAAAATGTTCTGCGCACCCTAATGTGGTAGATTACTACGGGTTCATCCAAACGCCGACCAGGTTAGTTCACATGCCGTTCGCGTTCTACAGGGCAGTACTGGGCAATGTTTAATGTGCATGGTGCGTTGCGATCGAAACCCAAGCAAAAATCTGGGAGCTATTATATACTGGCAGCATGGATGCACCTAGCAACCCAAGACGATCTCCGGGGAAAAAACTCCTGTATGTATGCTTTGCAGAAACACCGAATTATCATACATTTTCACCCTACGAATATTGAGTTGCACGTGTTATCAGCTATAAAACTATACAGATTGCTCTACATGCGGTAGAGCCAGCACTTGCCACGATCTTGGTGGTGAGCCCTTGCTGGCCGGCCGGGTCAGCAAGGGTTGCAGCAGTGGGTTATCGGACCAGCCAGCAATGGTCAATTTTGTGAAGTACGAACTTCCAAAAGAGTACCTGGTACCAGGTAACCTTTACGAGGTGAAGTCCCTAAAGAGCTGGTTTGGAATACCAGGTGGTCAGCATAGTAACCGTTTATGCATGATTCGGCGTTTCGCTTGACTGGGGGGCGGCTGCAGGTGGTCAAAATATGTCACCTACACGCCCCGTGGAAGAAACAAAAGCTGGCGAATGCACGCAAAAAAACGCGCCAACGGGAACACTGCTAATTTCAACCACTTTTTTTTCAAACATGTATGTTCTACGACAGAGTTTGATCTTTCTCTAGGCGAGAAACACTTTCCTGGCCTGAAGCTGTCTCATGAAACCGACCAGTTTAAGTTGCAAGCTGCTTTTACTGGAAGACTGAGCTACAAGTACCGTACCTTCCAGCATGATTTAGGGAGTTAAATACTTGGATCCTTCATGGAAACGAATGCTAACATATGCGTGGCCGACATAGCACTGGTCTTGCAAAGTTGAGTATAGGTCGAACTCACAGCTGGTGGTATATTTGCCACCAATGCCAAGAATGAAACATTCCAGCACGTTTCTCAGGAGCTATAGTTGGTCCCTCACAATTCACGCCGCGGAAGATTTGACTACTATTGAACACACAGCGTGTCTGTATTAAAACATTTCTGCGGTGGACTGACTCGTAAGCGTATAGCGACGTTTCAGTGATGTGGGGTATGCTTTTGACACGTTTTTTTGCCCTCCTCGTTCTGAACCGCGCTACAGTCTGTGCATCCTCATGCCGAAGGCCTTCTGCGACCTCGACCACATGATCGAGGTAAGTTCGTGCCGCCCGCCGTAAGCACGCGCACGATTACACCTCGCCGCCAAGAGGGAACGGCTGCCGTTGGCGATTAGCCGTGCCATATACCGTGCAAATGTTTGATGCGCTGTAGTAAATAAACTCTGCGGTGTATAAGGACGTCATCGGTCGTGTGTCTGAATGTAGCTGCCACGACAAAGCGTTTGATGTCGCCACCCAAACCTTCCATGCCTTGCTCACCGACAGGAGTCCGGCTTGATCGAGAAGCACGCTGTTAGCATCGCTCGACAGTTAGTGTCCGCGGTGGAGTTCCTTCACGGGCGGGGAATCGTCCACCGTGACATCAAACCCGGGAATATCCTCATCGCAAAACCTAGTGGTGAGTAACCGACGTTTGGCGGGGCGTGTCTTGTTTGCTTTCGAGTTCGGTTTATCTTCTTCGCTGTCGCGTTGGCTGCTGCAGCTGCTTCGTGAGCCGTATCGATGCATGGTGGCTTTTTTGTTGTTACAGAGCTGACCGAGCTATCAAACATTTTCGCAGCCGCGTACACATGTGTTCGGCCACCATCGGACAGGTCAGCCCCAACCTCGTGTGCAATTTGAATGCGTTGTGACGATTAGGCAATGGCAGGGTGAACTTGCTGGAGCACCGCTCCTCGTAAATAGCGTGTACTCGGGTGTCCACAACACACCAACATTACGTCGATTACAGCCGCGTGGCGACGCATCATAATCGTGATTGTGAGTTGTTTGTTCACCCCTTATTCACGATACGGATGTATATTATATATGTTACTGCCAGCGTTCCGGGGGGGGGGGCGAGGGTGACCTGCTGGTGCAGCTCTAGCCTGCAACCGCACGATATTACCCTCTTGGCGGTTGAAAATACCAGTCATGGCGGGTCAGTCCCCATTTAATTGGCACGATACAGCATTGAAGAAGAAGAACAGTTCCTTGGTCTTGAACTTTCAAATATGGGATGGGCGATCGCGCGAACAAATCGAATCGATTATCTGGACCAAACGTCTCGATCTGATTTTGTTCACGTACTGTACACTATACGTCGTTTGCTGTTCCTCTTTCGCATGATATTTTTCATCAACAGAGGTGCTCCTGGCGGACTTTGGACTGGCAATCACGACGAATGGCAATCCTATCAGCGGGGAGAGCGCTTGCGGCACGCTGGTACGATTGCCTACCACCGAGCTTTTGTCACGAGGAAAATAACTACACAAGTAATATGTAACCACCCTGGCACCAGAGGACTAATCCAAGCTCTCCGAACGCCGTTTACGGTCGCTTCCTCGATACGGTTTGAGGAGTGGGTCAGATTGATGTGTTATTGTCGGTTCGGCACTTGAAAGTGAAAGACAAGATGGCACACCGCAGCAACAAGAAACACGCAATATTTCTCTGTCAGAAAAAGACGACGCATTTTTATTTTCGATATGGTAGTGGGAGTACAATTTAATAGCAGCTTTTAGAGCTAAGGTTTTGGTCAAGGTTTTTACACGGGCAACACAGCATTCGTATCAGGTATCAACAACACAGTGTACCACAAGTTGAAGGCCCCTGTACAGGCATTTTCCAACTTGCCAGTATCGGCATGTTGATGCGGCGAAATAGACTAGCAGCAATCGCTCGTCGCTGTTTTAAGCATGTCTCGGACATTAGCCTCCGCTGCATTGCGTATACCAGGTATCGTTCAGCTAGCTGCAGGCAGAGCCAGCTGACGGCCTTTTACAGCAAGATCATTCCAAAATAAGACAAATAAAACATTTGAAATATGTTTGCTGTAACGCGGAGGGACAGTACCCGATCGTACAGTAGTTCACGCAAATACAAACAAATTGAATGCCGCTGATTCCGCGTTTCGTTTGTGCGATGCGTCTATTTCCCACCAGCCCTACATGGCACCAGAGCTCCTCCAGAGGCTGCCGTACGGGCCGGCGGTGGACATGTGGGCCACAGGAGTGGTCACTTACGAGGTGCTCCACTGCGTACGCCCGTTCACGTAAGAACCGCTTGCATTCAGCATGCTTTCCACGACATGTGTCCGCTCTCGTTGAACCGCCTACTCATAATTCGTGTTACCCCTCTTATCGTCGTTGTCCCCACCCTCGATTGATTTGCCCACACGCTTTGCGTCATGACCACCTTCTTTTTTCCCGTTGCCATTTATACTCTCAAACATTGCACCTTAACGTCTAAACGCACAACCTCCACCGCTACCGCCGTCTGGTTCTCTGTCGGCCTGTTTCTGTGAAAATGCGATGGCCGAACCGACGTTCACGCGCACAGTGGTGACGGTGGCAATTCGGGTGGGTCGGGGGGGGGTAACCACAGTGGCAGCGTAAGCAATACAAGCGGCTCGGTCGTGACAGACTACCGAAACAGGTCAGGGTCGATGGAGACACCTGGCGGCGCCAACAGGGAGGAGATACTCCAGAGGAAGATCCTCCTTGGCGAATACGCCATGGACGCGAGCCTCGTTGGGGGTAACGGCAGGGATTTCATTGCCCAGGTGGGTGGGTGGGACTAGTGGACGCGTTGGGATGGGGGGGGATTACAATGCGGTTGGAGGATGTTTAGCTACTTCGTTGTAGGAATGCTTCCTCCGAGGAAAAGATGTTCGCGATATTTTATGAAGTTAATACATGCCACCGCAACGCCGAATGTCTGCAGATAGATTCGAACGCGTGAGCAGCTTTACGCTATATGGCATGAACCACTGTTGTCCGTACGCAGGCACACGACGCTGCTGTGATACTGTGTCGCATCCTAAAGATACCTTACCTTACCATTTTCTTTGATCCTATCCGCTCTTGCCCCTATGTACCATGCTGGAATACACGTAGCTCCTCTCCAGAAACCCGGACGAGCGTGCGACTGCGGCTCAAGCGGCCGAGCACGGGTGGGTACACGCCAGCTCTAACGCCTCGAGACGAAAGCGGATGGCAAGGCTGACAGTTGCCCTCGTTACCACGGAGCGTATCATGAGCGCCGCGCAACGCCTACAGGCCCGAGTGCAGCCCTTGTCGGACCTCGGGCGCGCGGCGGCAAAGACGAGATCGACGGCCGTAGCAGAGGCGACGGCAGCAGCAGCATCCGCCGTTTCCGGTCTCGACCAGCTGGTAGCGATGCTGAGTGACATTAAAGCTATGGGCGAGAAAGCCGAGAAATCGGAGAAGGCGGGAATTTCCGCGAGAGTAACCAACGGTGGGGACGAGGACGCGGCGGAGGAAGTCGTGCAGACAGTGGAGATGTTTGCTAGGGAGGCGGAAAGGCCGGTCACGGAGGCGACAGCGACGGTTGACTCGTGGGAGAAGACAGTCCGTCAGGCAGCACTGCCATAACAGCGTCTGTCGAGGGTATATAACCTGCCTCCACGACGTTCTGGGCGCGATGACGGCGCCTGCCGAGAGATACGCGACTTTGCTGAGGCAGCGGCGACTGCGGCGGGTTCGCCCTCGGAAAAGGACAGGACTCGGCCAGTACTGTAGACTTCGGAACGGTACAGTAACGTAAATAAAATAGTAGGAGATTTATAGAAGAAGTCAGATGCAGATACAAGAGTGTCACTTTGTTTGTTTTGAGACGGTGTAGACGCGGAAACTTCGCCACGCTTGCACCGCCGTCGCTGCTACCGGCCACGACCGAACGCGGCAAAGTGTATCGATTTCGCCTAGGCTCTGGGGGCGGCAGTACTGCAACAGGTGTGTACTGCCGTTTTGATCCTACTACTGTTACAGGCGAATGCCATGCAGAGCCCGGCACGCGAGCAAAGAGATGGCGTTGCATGCGGGTTGCGCGGCCGGTAAAGGAGGTGTTTCCAGTAGCGGGGCTTCAAGGGGTGGGTGGTGCCTACGATAGGTTAGGGCCGCTGACCCCGGACTCTGCTGGCGAGATTGTGCTCGGACCGTGTCGCCCTTTCTTGGATCTGATGTGTAACAGGGTGCGCTGCTGAAGGATAGGACGGGCGGTGGGTGCTTCATCTACACTGCTCGAAACGTGTGATCTGTACCGGTAGGCGATTTTCGGTGTCGTTTCGTGGTTGAGTTCAGACGACTGTTTGTTGTAACCTTACACGGCCAATGTCTTAAGAGACAACCTCTGTAATGAGCAGATAAACCGTGACGCTTTGGCGTCGTTGCGAGGACCGGAGTTCAGGTCATGGTGCATGCCGGGAGTGCTTTAAATGTACCACGCCTGCATGTACTCCGCATTGATCATCATCCTGCCCGGTATCGTTTGTGCCATAAGTTCCCATCTGGAACTTGTGAGCGTGTTTGCACTCTCCCATGGGGCATACGTAGATGTGGAACGTAGGGAGCGCGTTGACAGAGTGAAGGGAGTAAGACGGCCAGCATTTCTGTAAGCGGGGCTAACAGCTACTGTCAAGGGTACCTACCCACTCACCCGCCCACCCATCCTAGAAGTCACTACAGTAAGACACGCGGGTGGCAGTTGGCGGCCGGCCTTTCAGTACGTGTTACAGCAGGCGGGGCTAACAGATGCTGCCAGAGTGTTGTGGATACAACCGTTGGGGCCAACGACTACTGCCAAGGGTACTCACCCTAGACGTCGCTAAGACACGCGAGTGCCAGTTGTTCGACGGTTACACTGGCTTTTCGTTTTGTGTACCATGGCTGCAGCGTAGTAGGTAGATTTGTTGATTTCCTGGGAGAGGGGGTGAGCCAGAAACTCCAGGATCGTTTTTTGTGTTTGTCCAAATGATGCTCCCGGCTTGTTTGTTTTGGTATTACCTGTGTATTTTTGTGTGTTCATTTTTCTACAGCATTATGTTTACCGTTGCTGGCCATTCTCTGAGATCCAGCCAGTGCTCTGTGTTTACTGACCTCCCTGCTCATAGTTTGTTGTGCAGGGAGAGTAGGCGACCAAGACGGCCTGATATTCGGTTTCCATGTGTCTGTGCATGTCGTTCATGCCTTTCGTGTGCTACAACTACAGCAGTAGGAATTGTCCACTCTTCAGTGTACACTACTGTACGTTCTTTAGCATTACCTAGAGTACTGTAACTGATAACTGTACAGTTGTTACTGTTTTTGCTGCCATCGTGTCTCGTGGCGGGCACAAGTCTGGGCTCGGTTTTGTTTGGTCAATGCTGCCAGGCTCCAGGCGTTGTTAGGTTTTTTATAGGCTATACTGGTAGGGAAGGGCTGTACATTTTGTGTTCGGTGTGAGGCGAGCTTGTCGCTCAACCCATGCCCGTGGATAGAGTCCACCATTAACTCCAACGAGTATGGCAGGGAGAAGGGGGGGGTACTCCATGTCATGCTTGGCCGTAGTCGTATGACCACAGACCCTCGCACCCCTACAATGCCGGGACGTCGGGTTTTCACCGACCAGGGAGAGGGGGTAATGCGGTATTCCAGCCAGGTTGGTGTACAGCTATAGAGCTGCTTTGCGTCGCTGTTTTCTTCGCGACGGCTCACGGCAAATGGGGGGGAAACGTTGCGGAATCTTGACTGGTGCCGTCACCACTTTCCCTTACCATAGCAAAGGGTGAACAAAATAACTAGTAACAAGTTTGCCTTGATCGTTCCGTCATCAGTGTTGGCGTCTTTCGACATGTATGTGTCACAATGGAGCCTATCGTGCTCACCGGCCGAGGCGCGAGCGTTGCGGCTTGGGGGTCTTTCCGGGACACGGTAATACTGCAGATCGGTACTGATCGATTCTAGACATACGGACCCGAGCACTGGCCTATATATACGTACTACTGTACCTCACTAACACAAAAAAAAACCTTACTACTACGGGGGACCATACAAAAGTAATCAGAACCAAAATATGAATCCAAAAACCAGGTATCCCCCTATGTTCAGGCACCATACGAGCTGGTTCCAGCGAGAGGCGAAACAACTCGTCTTCGGAATTTTGCACCATGGTTTTCGAGAGTTGGCACAAAAATGGGCACGATTGTTCTTCATGGCCATGTGAAAAAAATGAAGGCTGTTTTTTTTCCTCTTTTTTTTTAACGTTCTGAAGGCACAATTTTATGGTTTTTCGGGACTTCCCGGCAACTTTGACCTGAAAACAAAAAAGGCCAGTACGAAAAGAAAACAAAAAAGGCCAGGCGTCACTTTTGCCATGTTTCCATGAAGAACAAGCACGCCATTTTTTTTTTCCGAAACCTCCAAAACCATGGCGCAAAATCAAATTCCCGGAAGGTTGATTTTTCCCCAAGGTTTCCCCAATACATTGTTCCAGTACTTTGGCAGGCGTTTCTTACCTCGACGTTTCAAGTTCACATAAAAAAAAGGTGACATGGACGTCTTCCTCATGTTGATGCGATCATGTCAAGACGTTGAGTGTCAAACTACTCGGCGTATCGACCGATATATGACCTGAATACATACTACCAGGTATATTGGTTTTACTATAGGAAGGTAACCCGTACCAGGTACTGGTATGAAATAGCGCCTCCCGAAGAAATACGAAGAGTGTCCATATCTCTCGAACTACAACTCATGCGCCAAAAATCTCTTCACCGATGTGTTGCCCTTGTTCAAGCAGTCATGTAGCTATGTTCAATCTCGAAAACTTCGACGTTTTTTTTTTAATTGCCCGATGGCGAAGTGTTGTTCTTCTTGCTGGAACCAACTCGTATTTGGTTCTGATTCGGCTGTAGCCGGTGCCAGTATGTTACTATAAAATATCAATAATGGCCATCACGTTGCATTCTCGAAGCATGACCATTCATTGACGGAAAGCTTGGTACCTGATATCAGACTCGTATATAGTAACACCATAGTGTACATGGCCAAATATCAGAAAAGGCACCAAAGCATCGAAGCGTGCAAGCAACGCTGGACACGTTTGAGTATATCACTCAAGTTGTAATAGGGTACGATATCGGCAGACCTCTGCACAAGAAAACGTCATCTTGATTAGTGTTTAGAGGGCAGTCCCCTTTCTACTGACCGCATTGCCTCCATCCAAGCAGCCGCCGACGAACAACTCAGCATGGTTATGGGCAACCCACCCTCGAGCGAAAGTATCGGCTGGGGGGGATCAACAGTTACCTTCTATCATACACCCGAAAAAAGCTCTGCCAGAACAAAAAAAGGAAGACTGAGCCCCTGCCTTCTCCGTTTAATAGTGGTGCCACAAATTTGTGCCCAAAACCATGGGGTAATACTAACAACGCAGTTCCTATTACAGAAGGTACATACTTACAGCAACGCCACCAATAAAGTGCAAGTGCACCCACCCACAGTAAGACTGACCGTGTGGAAACGAGGCTCATTCAGAACTCACTACTGTAGCTACCCAACGTGCCTGCTACGTGCTGGTGGTATCCGACAACATCCCCTCTCGGGAACATACACCCGGGAGACGACACCACGCCATATCAACCATATACCGACACAACCTGAACGTACGGCGTATCTTGTACCAGGTATTCCAGTACCAGGTATTCCATGTAGCAGTAACAATATACAGCAGGTCAACAGGTGTGCCTATCACACGCGTACGGCACCCATGCAAATGCAACCTCCGAAGCGTCGAAGCGGCACGAAATAACCACGTCATCTCGACGCCGTCCGCAGCTAGCCCGACCATATCTGCAGGAAGCACTACTACTCTATCATCTTCGGGTCGTCCTTGGGTGCGCCATCATCCCAAGGCTTGGAAACTCCGTTGGAATTAGTACTCTGGGGGGGATAGGTGGGTTGGTGGGGGGAGGGGGGGGGGCGGGGGGTGGCGGTGCGTTGGCATCGTGCTGGGCGGGAGAAAGCCATCGACAGGGGCGGAAAAAGGCCGCGAAGCATCACAATCGAGATCGGAGCAGTGCCATCCTTGGTCAAGTTGTTTTTTTCGACTCGTTGCTATTCCTCCCTTCTAATATTGCTGCCCGTCCCGAGCTTTACGTAATTATAGAGACCCGGGGTCACAGAGAGAGGGATCTCCCCCCCCAGCTGACTCCGGCCCTCGCTTTCCGTTTTCATTCCGCACCGGGTGCAGCATTCCCTACATTTGTCGTTTTTTTTTCGGATGATACTTTCTCACGTTAGGCGCGTTTCGCGAGACACTCTTGCTTTACCCTTACAGCTCAAGAGACGCGCGCGCTGTCTAGAAACACGACCATCGTCGGCGTCGAGAATCGAGCGCAAGCAGAGGTATCGTAGCTATAGCAGCCCGAGAGGAGTACTAAAGGGGCACATGTCAAAAATACTTGGAGGGAACATCACGTTTCAGGCCGTAGCATATATTACACGTTCAGCCGACGTGCCGCAAGCGCCAATGTCGTGCTCTTCGATGTATTTTGTCCGCACGAACCCAGTTCAAGCTCCGGTTGGAGGCGACGCTGCGTGCACACGGAGCTTGAATTGTTTTCATGCCGACAGGGGCATCGGAGAGCTAGGCGTTGTTGCCTGCCGCACGTCGGTTCTGCGTGAAAGGTTTCGGGTGCGGCGGTATCGACCTCAACTTCCAACTGGTCGCTGTTGATAGGTGAGTTGCAGATGGCGTTGGTCTGACACCCACTAACCGATACCTGGCACCTGGTATGCTATGGTCTCTTTTGGAGGCAGCGGATAGTTATTTTGGGGTATAGCATCTTTCTTACCCACGGGCGGACGGGGTGCTACGTCAACAACGTCACAAAAAACCGCACCAGCTGTGTCCTCATGGCGTCCGTAAGTCGCCGCCATCACCCCTGCTGCTACTGCTACTTGCGGTGGTGGTGGTGGCGCTGGTGGTGCTACTGGTGCCAAGGCGCGGGAGAAATCATCGCTGGCACCGCTACCACCCACCGGAAATCGGACGGGGAGGAACGGGCACGCAAAACACGACCCTTAGGAGGAACGGAGCTGCTGCGGCTGGGAGGGGTATCGAGGGAGTGGCCACGCTGCCCCTCAAGCAGTCAGTAGTCGTGCATCAGATGCTCGAGAGGGGCGGGAGCGCGTGCTACTAGGGCCGTTGGCAGATCACTACTGGGGCTGTCAGCAGAGTCTGGGTGCGCTCGGAGAACGCCCGACAACAGCGGTAACCGCGCCAGACATGGGATGGCTATGACCGGTAGGGTGGTTACGCGGTGGACATTGCACAACGCCTTGCGTGCCTGCAGCACCTAGCAGCGTCAGCCGTGGTCGGTTGCATGCAAACGGGGGTTTGCACTGTGTACCCCGTGCTACTTTGCTGCCTGGAATTTTAATTTTCTTGACACTCTGCAGGCTGGGGCTCTTTCATTGGCAAAAAACAACAACAAATAAATTGATCCTGAGCAGCGCGTGTGCACACCTGCCTAGGGCAAAGCGCGCACGATCAGGGTTGGTACCTCTGTCGGCTGCCAGCAGCCGCTACTGAAGATGCACAACATTGCATAACTCCTGTTGGTGGTTACTGTGTATGCGGTGGGCAGACGGCAAGCCGCATGTAACGCCCCCGCCCTGCACACATTTGTCTTTACTTGACAATACTCCATGCAGGGTGATGGCAGAGACAGGGGAAAACAGACAGTAAACTATTTCCCGGACGGTGTCCGACTTGTACTGCAACCCGCTGAGACGTCCCTACGAAGTGCCCGGAGAAAATCATAGTTTTAGTTTCTACCGCCAAGTACACTGACTGCGTCGAACAATATGTAATCATGCTCACGGAATCGTTACCCTGCAGCAGACGGGACATCATACATGAGGAAGTGGCATGTGAAACCGCAGGCTAGACACCGACAGAGCTCGTTGTGTTGCTCCCAGTCTTCGTATAGTGTTGGGATACACTGCCCTGCTTTAATTTGGCATCAAGGTGAGGCCTTTTTTTTACGAGGTGCCACTCCTATGAATAACACCACGTCGCGTTTTCGAGTGTGGTTCGTTGACCGGCCAGCTTTGTACCCAACGCTAAACACAGGTAGGATGGTGCCGCTCGATCTCCGCTTTGGCACAGGTGTTGCGAAGAAAGCGATGCCAGACGAGGAAAATACGACAATACCACTGCTGTGCTTAGCCCGTTCCGTGACGGGCAACACCTAGTCAAACAAACAAGCTATCGGTGTGTTGAGTCACCCCTGGCTTCTGCACATGATTCGACCGCAGAATAAAGTAGAGAGTACTATGAAAGAGACCATTCCGTTTCCACAAAAAACAGCTGCGCCATTAAAGTGAGAGGTCTAGCGTAGTCAATGAAAACATATACTGGTATCGTTCTCCGGCGGAAAGCGGCGTCGGCAATCGCCCGGGAAACCGGTCTATATACTCGTCAGAGCGGTAACCTGCCATATATTTTCGTCGACGTTTAAAAGCGGAATTATACTGCACCGGTAAGTACGCATCATATGATATCTGCTGTGCGCCTCTCTTCACCAAACCAGGTATGGTTAAAACGCATGCGTCACATTCTGTGACATAAAGAAAGGTATTATTATAGCTGGAGTATACCTCGCTCTTACGAGTAGTTATTATTTCGAGAACTCGCTATGATACGGAGTTCTTGTTTCATGACATCTACCCTTCTGAAATAACATATCATAATTTCGAATTCCGATTTATACTCTTTAATTCCAGGCGAGTTCAAGATTTTGTGTTTCTCGAAGATGGGCGATGACGTATGACACGAGCTTTAAGGATAGCTGGGGGAGATGGGCGATCATTATTGTTTGAGCTCGTACCTCTACCTCCTTTTGCTTTCAGGTCGAGCCTTGGATCCGGCTTTTGTTTTCGTATTAGTCCTGGTAGCGTCTTAGACAAGAGGTCCAATGAGTTGTAGGATCAAGTGCACCACTCGTTACCCTGATGCTTCAAGACTGTATCACTCAACCCGGGCCACCCTTCTGCCACGAACACAGGTGTGAACCAGTTTATGGTATGCCATTTCGTCGTAAAATAAGAAGAGCAGCATTCGTCATGAGGATGCATGTACGAACTACGCCCACCGCATGTGCACCGAGTGAGCCGCACGAACCCGAGCATCAGGCCTGGGCTGGATCTCTGCTGATCTGCTGCAACATTCAGGAAGTACACCGTATATATGTGACTTCCCTTGAGTTCCACAGATGTCAGATTTTGTTTTCTTCGAAACCCGTAGTTCGCGCGATCGAAGTATCCCACTCAGCTTGCAAAGATGGGTTTCGATAAAATCCTCGATCTCACAGCTGTGTTTTTTTTTTAATTTTATTTAATTTTAATATACATGTACGGACGCCTGCAACGAATTACTTATGCAGACACGACTACTACAACAGTTACTACAGTACATCAGTAGCACGAGTATGCCTATAGGGTTATACTCTACCAGAACACTGCTTCTAAGCACCCTGCTCCCGCTTGGCACCGGCACCCTATCCCCACGCCGACCTGATTCCATCCGGACCTGAGCCCTCCAACCTGAACCTAAACATACAATTAGCCGCCGGTATGGCCT
>MEHQ01001025.1:2729-22729 GCA_008828725.1 Saccharina japonica
TTTCGCTGACGCGCATCGCTTACCAATTAAATGTTGGTGGTTGTGGTGTGTGGTGACACTATTTTGTTTTCACTTGGTGTTGTTGTGGTTGACCATCTTTTTCGAGGTGTTGTTATTGTTATTAATTTTCACTCGGATAGAATGGTCGAAGACATTAATTGATGTTTCCGGCACACCCCGCGCTCACCAACCCATCCATTCACCATACTTGCGCTGACGCGCATCGCTTAACAATTAACTGTTGGTGGTGGGTGGTGTTTGTGGTGGTTGTAGACCAACCAGCCCACGCACCAACCGACGCACCCGGCAACCCACATACCCGCCAACCTTCGCCCAGCCCTCCGCACCCACCCAGCCACCGTACAAAGGTTCTTCTCTGGCGCGCATCGCTTAATAGTGAAAGCGATCCCAAGACTGTTGCTGGAAAACAGTAAAAATGAAACCACCAACGCATTAGTTAAGAGTTTGACCAATTCAAGGCGTCTGCCACGCTCCTCATTCCCACCGTTCTTGTAATGAGGAGCAAAACGCCCGATCGACCGTTATCAAGCGACGGCGTATCTGCGTATCTGACGGTCACCAGCATGTACTGCCTGTCTGTGATAAAAATTCCAAGAACGTTCAGTCACAAGGATATTTATTTTCCATAACTGTTTTTACTTCTCCTGTCTGTGCCTTGTGTGTAATTGTGTTTGGACCGTTGTCCCTTTGTCCCTCAGGCGGATAGAAAGCATCACCGACCTTGACATTGGCGGCGTCTATGAAGGACTCTTGTTCGCACCTTCTTTCTTCTCTGTTCGCGTCTAAATCCGTGTCTAATTCGTTGAGCTTGGTCGTCGTAGGTGCTATTCTAAATACCAGGGTTGGTCCCAGTGACGTAGTCGTGCGAGTGATCTACCCGGTACCAGATACCAGAGACAGGATTAGTTTCTGTACGTACGTAGTTCACAACCATAACGGTTGATATCCACCTGGTCAGATTCCAAAGCACCTGGTGTACCAGGTAGTATACTACTACAGTACTGCATACTACTGCTGCTGTGAAATACTGCTGTTAATGGTCAATAGTGATGTATTGCAGCAGCAAACAGTGACAAACAGTAGGCTTTTTCTTGGGTGATGTGATTAAATACTACAGGTACTTCGTATTAATAAATACAAATACATCGATTGACACCCTCCCCCCCCCCCCCCCCCGCCCAACCCACCCGCCCACCCTCCACATAAAAGGCTTTGCGCGGGGCGCCATCGCTTGCCGATGAAATGTGGTGTGGTGGGTTCGGCCGTTCAGCTGGTTGTTGTTGGTGGGTGGCGTTGTTGACGGTGGGACCACAACCAGCCCACGTTTAACCCACACCCACCCAGCAACCATAGAGGGTTCTGCGCTGATGCACATCTCTTAACAATATAATATGCATATGGGTTTTATCCCTTCGTTTTCCGAGCCCGGCGGCCATTGATGGAGGGGGGCCCCCAGCCCGCCCCCGGCCAATCAGGGGCCGCGGCGCGCGCGGCGGGAGTTGCCCCTCGGGGAAACCCCCCAGTCTCGCCGCACCCGGGGACGATTGGTCTCCATCCCCGGTTTGGAAATGCCTCCGTATCTCTACAACTCCGACCACCCGGGGACGAAAATAATGACCCTCCGTCTCGAAACCGCCACGCGCGGTGTGGAAACCCCAGCCCCACCGTCCGATCGCTGATTGGCTGGGGCTAGAAACTAAAGCCAGCGCCACCCGGGGACGATATGGCCCCATCCCCGTTTCGGAAATCCCTCCATACATCTACAACTCCAACAGCCCGGGGACGAAAACCGAGGTCCTCCGGGTCGACACCGCCTCGCATGGTGTGGAAACCCCAGCCACACCGGCCGATCCCTGATTGGCTGGGGCTTGTAGTCAAAGCCAGAGCCCAGAGCCACCCGGGGACGACAGAGTATCTCATCCCCGGATCGGAAATCCCACCATAAATCCATAACCCCTCACCCGGGGACGATTGGTCTCCATCCCCCGTTTGGAAATGCCTCCGTATCTCTACAACTCCGACCACCCGGGGACGAAAATAATGACCCCCCGGCTCGAAACCGCCACGCACGGTGTGGAAACCCAAGCCCCACCGTCCGATCGCTGATTGGCTGGGGCTCGAAAATAAAGCCAGCGCCACCCGAGGACGATACGGCCCCATTCCCGGTTCGGAAATCCCTTCATACATCTACAACTCCAACAGCCCGGGGACGAAAACCGAGATCTCACGGGTCGACACCGCCTTGCATGGTGTGGAAACCCCAGCCACACCGGCCGATCGCTGATTGGCTGGGGCTCGTATACAAAGCCAGAGCCACCCGGGGACGACAGAGTATATCATCCCCGGATCGGAAATCCCACCATGTATCCACAACCCCTCACCCGGGGACGATTGGTCTCCATCCCCGGTTCGGAAATGCCTCCGTATCTCTACAACTCCAACCACCCGGGGACGAAAAAGTCGATCCCCAGCTCGAAACCGCCCCGCACGGTGTGGAAACCCCAGCCCGACCGGCCGATCGCTAATTGGCTGGGGCTCGAAATAAAGCCAGCGCCACCCGGGGACGATACGGCCCCATCCCCGGATCGGAAATCCCTCCATACATCTACAACTCCAACAGCCCGGGGACGAAAACCGAGGTCCCCCGGGTCGACACCGCCTCGCATGGTGTGGAAACCCCAGCCACACCGGCCGATCGCTGATTGGCTGGGGCTCGTATACAAAGCCAGAGCCACCCGGGGACGATAGCGTATCATCCCCGGATCGGAGATCCTACCATGTATCCACAGCCCCTCACGCGGGGACGATAGGTCTCCATCCCCGGTTCGGAAATCCCTCCGTATCTTTACAACTCCGACCAACCGGGGACGAAAAGAATGACCCCCCGGGTCAAAACTGCCCCCCACGGTGTGGAAACCCCAGCCCGGCCGTCCGATCGCTGATATTCTGGGGCTCGAAAATAAGGCCAGACCCACCCGGGGACGATAAGGCCCCGTCCCCGGTTCGGGAATCCTTCCCTACATGTACAACTCCAACAACGCGGGGACGAAAGTCGAGATTCTCCAGGTCGACACCGCCGCGCACGGTGTGGAAACCCCAGCCACATCGGCCGATCGCTGATTGGCTCGGGTTGGTTTACAACGCCATAGACATCCGGGGACGACAGTGTATCATCTCGGGATTGGAAATCTCGCCATGCATCCACAACTCCTCACCCGGGGACGATTGTTCCCCATCCCCGGTTTGGAAATTCCTCCGTGTACCTACAACTTCGAACACCCGGGGACGAAAAAAACGATCCCCCAGAAACCGCCCCGCACGGTGTGGAGACCTCAGCCCGACCGGCCGATCACTGATTGGCTGGCGCTCGAAAATAAAGCCAGCACCACCCAGGGATGATACGGCCTCATCCCCGGTTCGCGTTTCACGGTGTGGAAACCGAAATATCACTGGCTCGTAGCTGATTGGCTTTTTGGGCTGACGTTCGTGAAGCCAGCGTGTCCACCAATGGGAGCAAAGAGGTTCAGCAAGTTCGTTAAACCCGATCTATTAAACCTATTTGTCTAGGAGCGGTTGCCATTCCATATGGATCGCTATCTACAGCCTCCGCTTGGAGCAGCCCAATAAGAAAAAATAAGGCGCGCTTCTGATTTTTGCGCTTGCATTATATATTATCTCAAGACTTTTTTTTGAAGGTGAGTGGTGTTGTTGATGGTGGCAGCAACCAGCCAACGCCGAACACACACTTTCACTCACCCATGCCCACCCACCCACCATACAAGGTTCTTCGCTGACACGCATTGCTCAATAGTTGATACGATCCTAAGACAGTTGCTGGCGCACAGTAAAAATGGAAGAACTGCTAACGCAGCATCTTAATGCAGTTAGGAGTTTTACCACTTCAAGGCATCTGTCACACTCCTCATTCCCACCGTTCTTGTAATGAAGATCAGACGCCCGATCGAGCGAAGCGAGGGCGGGCGACTCTCCTTATATCTAACGGTCGTGTGTGCAAGTGCCTGTGATAATTTCCGAGAAAGTTCGTCCACAGCATGCTAAAGAGGAAAATAAGACCGGCATCGTTACTCCTGCGATTGGCTCACGTGTTTTTGTTCGAGTTCGATGGAGAAAGCCCCACAGGCCAGCTCTGCAGATCATCATTATGGCTCCGATTTCTAGTATTCCAGGTACTGTAGCGGGCAATGAAGTTGAACACCGCAATGATACCCAAACACGTGACATATATACGGATCGTTTGGCGTTGGTCTCTTTTATTCTTTGGGTGGTGTCGAGAGACACCAGGTATGCCCGCAGTGTCCATCATGGGGCTTGTACGACGTACAAATGAACGACTTCCCCCGACGGGGACACTCCTCCATACCCCTACTGTTTCAGCAGGGAACTTCCGACAACTTAATGCCCGCCCAGGCAAGTAAGTCATCCGCTCAGGGCTGCTTCGGACAATCTCTATGTCCCCTCGCACTAAATACCTGGCGCACGGCTATGCAACACCCCTCTCCCCTGACGCATAACTATCGTCGATGCAGAGCAGGCTTATCGACAACGACCAAGTAACAACGTGTGCGCCTCCCACATAACAGACTCACCGTCCCTTCCGGCGCCACAGCGCTCACAAACGTGCCCACTCTCAGCTGTCTCTCAGAGCGCACCATGGTTTTATGGGAAATCACTCGTACAAACGCTCAGTCCTAGACACTGCCTGGCTGCTGCTGAAGATGTACGCACTGGCTTGTACGACCGTCCAACAGAAACTCGAAAAGGGGACACTGGGGAAAAATACGTTTCGTTGGCGTGCACCCAGGAAGGAAATTATTTTCTAATTTTCGTGCAAATGTCAAAAGCTTTCCCACCCCAATTGGTTACTATTACGGAGGACCATAGTAATTAGGACCAAATATTGTGAGTAACAATAGGTAAACATATAGGTTTTTGTGCGTATCATAGGTCCTATTTACTAGTGTTTACTATGGTCCCCCGTAATACGTAATACGTATAAAATGCTGTCGCGCGCTTTCTGTGGGCCGATCCCGGAAGACGTCATTCTTGCGATCCCACGATAATTCAAGAGTGATTCCGCAGACGGCGTTCTGGCAACCTCGCCGTTAGCGATCCCGGGTGATATGATGCTTCATCCAGCGGTCCATGACGAGGATGATGATGGCGACCCCAGACAGTATTATTGACGCCACACCGGTCCATGATGATGATGGTGATTAGGACGATCACAGCCACTGGAGTAGATTCGGCGGTCTAGGTGGTGATGATGACGATCCCACGCAATCAATATTGTTGCTTGTTCCAGTGGTCCATGTGGTCAGTTGTTCTCCTTGCCGCGGGGGTTTAATGCGCTCTAAATACAACTGGACGCCTCCGCCACTCGGGTGCGGCACTCTCTGCTTGTTACCAGGAACGAGCGATACCTTCCCTGCCGTTCAGAAATCCAATCTGAATCGCAAAACAATACATCCCCTACGGTCATCCGCGACTTGCCCGGAAATAACGATACATCTCATACCATTCAGAAGCCCCCACCCAGCCGCAAACGATGCATCTCTTATCATCCACGACGTACTCGGAAAAAACATAACTCTCATACCAATAAGAAAATCCCTACCCAGCCGCAAACGATACATCTCCTATCCTCCACGACTCACCCAGAACAAACCATTCAGAGATCCTCACCCAGTCGCAATTGATGCAGTCAGACGCCCCCCCCCCCCCCGATCTCCATCTCCCCCTTTCCTCGCGTCTCCGGGTCCTGCTTTAGCGCGGCGAGGCGCGTGCTGTTTTTGTTGAAGTTGCTGACCTGACCCCACTCGTTGGGCCCATGCCGGTGCTCCTTCTCCTTCAGGACGGTGCAGTCTCCAGGACGGCGAAGTCTTGTACGGCGTGCCCGACTCGCACCTACTACAAGTCGCTGCCGTTGCACCCGACCATCTGCATGGCGATGCCGCGGCCTGCGACCGGCTTCGAGTTGAAAGAATGCGAAAAGTTGTCGACGTGCATAGTGCGTAGCATGTACCTGATGTCGTCCAGCCCACAGCCCCGTCTCTCGCAATGGGCCGTTCGCACCCTCTTCTTGCCTTCGCGGTAGGAAAAGTTCGTAGAAGGATGCCTCGTCCAACCTCATAAAAAACAAGACAAAACAGTACACTGGGGAGTAGCACGCCAATGTCGTTATTTGTCGCTGCATCGCAGAGCAAAAAAACACGACCGGGGTGGTGAGTACCTTGCTTCATTTGAGCTCGCCACGTGAATGAGGAGCTCAGTATCTCACCCTGATGATGAGTTCGAAGAAGTTTGTTCGCGTAACCAAACGCGTCCTACGATAGAGGTGCACTACTGTGGGTCGTTTCTTATCGAGCAACTTTTTCCAAAATTTCCAATATTTTTGTTTTTAAAAAAAATCATGGAAGAGCAAAGGAAAAACAGAATTTTATTTGGAAAGTTTGGACTTTCAGCAGAGGGCAAAAACATTTGGAAGGCTTCGCATTCCAATATTAGGAAATTATTTCTGGAAACTATAGGGAAATCCTAAAAATTGCGCGAAAAAAATATTTGGAATTTTTGGAAAAACGTTGCTTGATAAGAACGACCCTATTATGTTGCTTTTGAGGGTGGTCACGTGATTTATACCCACCTCGCCCCAAAAAAATGATTTGGAGGAGGAAACTAAAAAGTGCTGATACCCGACGAACTGCCCCATGGCCTGGTATAAAACTGAAAAATGTTGCAATGCGAGAACGAAATTCCGACTATATAGTTAGGGTTAACATAAAGGTAGAGATTTCTGAGAAGCGGTGCGACCAATGAGCATCATTTTCTCGGCGTGTTTTCATCAGAAACACGCCACTTCAAAAATAGAGGGGAAACGGGGATACCATGAATACCATGACATTAAGGAGCCCCGTCTTTCAGAGAATATTTCAGCCAAAAAGTGTGCCTCGCACCTCCATCGCGTAGCTCGCGTCTGCACCGCATAGCCCAACGAGCAAAACAAACACTTCGTGTGTATGCTATCAGCTGTGAGATCGAAGATTCCCGTCGAAACTCATCTACGACTCGTGCCTTTGCAAGCTGCGTGATACCTGTACTTCGATACGGGCTGGTTCAAGCATAGATACCACCCCAATTTCGTTACTCAGCAGCCAAAGTTCACGCCGTTTTTTTTAGATAGACCCTGAAATCTGGCACACATGTTATATGAACCCCTGCCGACCCGCTACCGGTTGGGGTTTTTCTGTTTTTTGTTTTTTTTTTCGGCAGAGTTTTCGGTTTTTGTAGTTTTTTGGGAGATTTGGGTCTTGAGGGATTTCGAATTTTAGGCGACGTAAAATGAATAAATAAAAGCCGTTCTTCACTGGTTCGGCAGGGGCATATATAACACGTCTGCAGAAGTTCAGGGTTCATCTCATGAAAACGGCGTGGTGAACATTTGGACCTTTGTGCGGTAAAACGTGCAAATTCCGGCATCGCCTCGTAATTACTTTGTTTCAACATACTATGCTCGGTCCTTGTTCAAAATGACTCAATAATGATCAAACGCAGTCAGATCTTCGAACGTTTGCGTGAAAGAAATTTAGTACAAACATGCCTTGGGCCACCTGAAAGCAGCTTGTTTGAAAACAAAATGGCGGGGGGGGGGTGTATCCTCGCGGAAACGCCTGACTATTTTTTTACCTCTTTGAAGGCCTGTGATTGATCGGGCCACAGTTTCGGCGGTAGCGCCACCAGTTCTAGGTCCTTGTTTTTTTTTGGCGATGTCACCCTCTTCCACTGTTCATGGCGGTCAGTATGATACCAAATATGTGACATTGGAGTTGCTATTGCATGCGGCATTCGTGACTGACGAAATTTGGGGTGATATGCCTGGACCAGCTCGTATACTCGAAGTACAGTATAATACCTACTGGTCGTAGTTGCTTTTCTCTAAGAGACAATATATCATATCCGTGGCATACGTATATATATATATATACTTCGTATATGCTCAAGGTAGGCGTCAGAATACAATTACTAAAAAGTAATCGGCACTTGATCGGCATCTAAAAGCTTTTTCGCACCTCTGACAGAAGATCACGATCTCAATTATTATCTATTATTAATAGATCGTTTAGATCATCTACAGTAGAAGATATTTATATACCGTTATGAGCTGTGCGGGATCTGTACAATGAATATATCCCAACCCAGAAAAAAACGTGTCCTATTTAATAGACTATTATGCAGATCATATACAGCTCCCACCCGGCAAGATGGATGGCCTATTATGCAGGTCAGGAATACATCTGCCTTGAAAGGTCTACTGCTTGTAGATCATCAAGTATATATATATATAGATATATAGGTGGGAATCGATTATACAGTCTTCCCGAGGCGTGAAAGCGTTACACTTTCACACCGCACCCTGTCGGATCGCAAACAAACATGGGCGCGTACCACGATAATAATAGAGGTACACGGTATACCCTATTTTGGCTGTTTTTTTTCCCTCAGAATGACGGGGCTCCTTAACCCTCATAGGACTGGAGTCCTATTTTGGGGACAAATTACTTAGAATTTGAGTGGTTTATCTCCAAAACGGGACTGCAGTTCTAAAAGGGTCAACCTAAAATCGTCAGAATTTCGTTCTTCTTGTGTTGCGCTACGAATATTTTTTTCGTTCATTGTTTTTCATGCTGTATATACGTAAAAATTAACGAGTATAAAATAAATTCAAATTCGAAAAAATAAAATTCAAAATTCGCTTTTCAGTGGTCAACACACGCACCAGCACCAAATATTATGCCCCAAGATCCTAATCTTTGGTGCTGGTGCGTGTGTTGACCAATGAAAAGCGGATTTGAATATTTTTTTTTCCAAATTGTTTTTGTTTTTTCTTCGTTAAAACGGGCCCCTATAAGGCCATTGGTAGGGTTCATCGGGTAGCACACTACGACTTTTTTTTTTTTGTTTTCCTCCAAAAAACATATTTCGGGTGAGGTATACAGCACCCCACCCTCAGAAG
Organism: Saccharina japonica; assembly: GCA_008828725.1. NCBI lineage: Eukaryota > Phaeophyceae > Laminariales > Laminariaceae > Saccharina > Saccharina japonica. The sequence continues at coordinate 11,779 of MEHQ01001025.1, forward strand.
GCAAAACCTTATTATCATGGTGCCCTTCTATAGAAAAAAAAACCAACAGCTACGTACGATGAGATCGAGGATTGGATGTCGAACCTCATCTTTGCTGTATTAATAGCGCTATATACGGCAGGCAGCATTCGTCCATCGCAACACTAGAATTACGTTGTTACGGAGAGGACCACCATTTCTGATAGTATCATAGTAAACAGGGCCTACAACAGCAGTAGTAGTAAGGTATAATAGACAAAACCACAAAACCAACTAAACATTTACCTATTTTTACTAACAATACGTACTTGGTAATGTAGATGCAGAGTAGGAAGCACGGCGAGTAGATATATAGCAGGTACAATAATTGGGTAAAGGGTGCGTATTCTATTGAGTACACGCAGAGGAGGAGAAGTGGTTGAATGAGAGTGGTGGTATTCGACGAAGTGTGTCAGCTTTTTCATTCTGAATGAATAACGCCCTGCACATTGTCGGAAGGCAAATAATATAATAATACGTACTTGGTCCTATTAATATTGCTAGTTACTATGGTCCCCCGTACTAAGTATATTATATAGTGCAGAGTACAAAACAACTAACAAGAAACAGGCTAATAAGAAATCCAGACTGAGAGAGTTAGATTTGAAAAAAAAAACGGGAGTCTTTATCTTGAAAATAGTGTAGAAATAACCCACTCTTGAAAAAGAAATCCAGCCTGGACCAGATTTCCTGTTTCTTATTAGGTGTCCTGTGCTGTACCGTATGTATATACATCGCTGTAACTGCCGCTATTATTAGAAATCCGCGCAGCAAAATTTGTGTAACTACATATAGATGTCGCCAGCTTGGGTGCATCTTGGCGAAAATGTGTAACTCACTACTACTGTCATCAGCTTGTGCTTGGGTGCGTTGCCGGGAGGCTCCAGGAAAGTAAATCATAATTTGATGGGAAAGAGTTCGGCGCGGTTTAAAATCGAGTGCGTAATGTGGGTGTATTACCGCTGAGCTACAGGGAGGGGTAAAAGATCGTTCGATTACCCAGCCCAAGGTAATCCTTATAACACTCTCCCCCCCTCTGAACGGCGGGATATTTGGGACGTCGGTACCGTATACGGCCGTACGTTAACCTACCCGCTTCGTTTCAATACCTGGGGAACCAGGGAGACGTGTTTTTTGGGGACGCACGCGCAAGCGTTTCTGAAAAAAGAAACGTTCGAAGTGAGATTCGAACCCGTGTCCTCGACGACGTCAAATGTGAGGGTAAAACCGCTGAGCTATAGGGGTAAAAGATCGATCGATTACCCAGCCCAGGATAATCCTTATAACAGTAACATATGCCAGCCAGCTCGTATGAGGGGTCCCAATTTTCTGGCGCCGTTTTTTTTTTTTGTACATCCCATTTATTATCTTCGCCCTTCCTGTCTCTCTCCCTCCTAGTCGTAACTCAGATCCGGGGTCACAAAGTAGGCTCTTCTTCCTCCTCCCCCACTAAGGTTCGTGCCTTGATTTTTATCGCGAGAAGGCTTCAGCTTTTTTCTCCCCTCGTCGACTTGTGAGTCGGATTACGGGCAAATAATAAATGCATTTTTTTTTTAATCAATCAATCAAGGTTTCAGTCAAACTTGGCCTTGTGGACAGGCCACCGCGGGAGTCGACGAGAGGGAAGGAAGGACTGTCTGTGTTAAGTGTTGAGGTATCAGATCGTCGGGCTACGTACTGGAAAAATGTTATAACCAGTCACCCACCCAAGCTTAAGCCATTTTCGTGTATCACTCTCTCCCCCCCCCCCTTCAGTGCACAGCAGGGTCTTTTTGGTGTTCGCATGTGGGGCCTTAATTAGGTGCCTAGTCCATAAAGTTCTTGCATCTTGACAATATTTGGAGACTCGTACATGGATTCGATGAAAATCGACGAGCGTTGGGAAGGCTGAATGAACCCTCTGCGGCTGAATGAACCCTCTGCGCGATAAAAAAAATCAAGGCAAGAACCGTAGTGGGGGAGGAGAGAGAGGAGCCTACTTTGTGACCCCGGATCTGAGCTACGACCAGGGAGGGAGAAAGACGGAAGTGCGAACTTCGAAGGTAATAAATGGGATGGGATGGGAAAAAAAAAAAACATGAAGGAAGCTTTCTCGCGATAAAACTACAACAAAGCACGTGTACCGTAACGGGGAGGGGGGAGAAAAACAGACTGCCACGTGGTCCATTTGGAGCAAAGAGAAAAGGAAAGGCAAAGACAAATAAAATGGGATGAACAAAACAAGAAGAAGAAGAAGAAGAAAAACAAAATCAGGAAAAAAAATATCCGTTCTATCGTACGTATCATATCATACCTCCTGTTGCATGGTCTTGGCGTTATGTATCATACATATCGTATAATACGTCGACGTATTGATGTGATGTTCGCAAACAACCATTGTGTTTTGTACATTTTAAAGCGTGACAATATAATAGCGTGTAGAATCCGGGTTACGACAAATAAATGTCTGCATATCGAACGAAAATCGAGTCCGTTACGACGACAATGAATGGCGTGCGACGGCGGCGGTGGTAGAGGTGCTCTTTCTTCTAGTTTTCTGACCTTCCTTCCTTTTGTGGGGTCACTCGAGGAGCCCTGTATCTACCTCTCACCCAAACCATTATCTCGGAGGAAAATAAAAAAAGTGCCACTCGTATATACTCACTCGTACTCGATGAGAGCACTCGGTTCCATGGCCCAAGTATGTAATAGCTGTCAGATTTTGTTCCCCTTGTCAAACCCCGTAGTTTTACGAGCGAGCGCAATCGAAGTGTAATAACATACAATGACAACGATTTGCAAGCAATGGAAACTACAACAGCAGCAAGCAGTAGTAGTACAACACAACAATTCATTGTCCTGCTGACGACCCGGGTGGTAGTATCCAGGGAGTCACTGAATGAACCATATCCTTAACGAGGAATAAACACATAATAACACGCGCGAACGGCTTATTATAAAATCGAGTAGTAACTACCAGGCTCCTGTTATTAGTACATCACGAAACCTACACCAAATAATACCACAAATAACACATAGAACACAAATTCTACGCAGCTCTCAAAGTTGAGTATCTACTATTCAATCGGTTGAACTCACAGCTGACGTATTTAGAATAATTTGATTTAATTCAATTCTGACGGTTTCGGGTTAATGGATCCTCTTGGGGCTTGTGAGAAGGAAAAACCCCCGACGGTAACTAAAGTGTCGACTACTATTAATAACCCATTTAGAACTGAAAACAAATATATCCCACGCTAATTCCGAGTAGTTTGTCCCCAAATAGCTGGGACCAGTTCGTAAGAGGTTAATAGAGCAACGGACGGTCACTGCGAGGTTGGAGGATGATAGAATTGGTGTCCAAAAGTTATACAATTCAAGGAGTCGTACGCACGTAGGGAACGGCCGCAAAAGTTGACGTACCTTCACTGCTGTACATATACCAGGTATATATTTTACGCTTGCTCGCGTAGACGATTGATATCGTAGCACCAAACAAACGTGGTCGTGTTTTAGGTCTCTCCGTCTCGGGGTCTCAAGTCTCGAAGGCCCGCTACTCAGAACACACGTTCCACCTAAAAAAAGTGCTACATCTATCGTCGCACGCGTCCGAACCCCTTCTGAATAATAACCCTTCTGCACCAGGTAATCGACACGATTGGTTTCGATATTTATTTGATACATACATCCAAGCTTTTTTTCGTCTAGTAGTACTGTATCTGCATAAAAAACACAGGAGGGATGGCAAGGGGTTGGAGAGCACAGCAAACTAAACAAGCACATTTGACTCGAACGATGTGTCGAACGTTCGATATATCGATGGTTTCGATACGACATACGACATCCAACCCTATACTATTAATATTATTGGTGGCAGTATCATAGCATCAGCCACCGACGCAAAATAAAGTCAAGCCAAACCAGGCCAAACTGAAAGACAAATGAAAAGGCTGTTTCGAGTTGTAGCCGCTGGCTCGCATGCAATAATTAAAAGTGCCGTGTTTCTTACGTACATCCACGCACAAAAACAAAACAACACAACAGAGCCGACAGATCAAGATGTGTGTGTGTCATTCACATTAAACCTTCCTTTCTACCCGTCGACATCCAGCACACCCAGTGTCTGTTGTACGTACGTATGATGCAACAGTATTTGGTTTTATTTATTATCAAACTTTGAGGTATGTTTGCCATCGGACAATGCGCAGCATCAACGGGGCCGAGCAGCCGCCGCCGCCTCCTCCGTCACCACCACCACCACCACTACCACCACCACGATGCACGATGAGGCAGGGGTGCACCGACATATTTATGGAAGACTCCTGTCTCACTCGAGGAGCTTTCGATCTCAACCCACCCACCCACCCTCACCCACCCACCCATCCACCCACCCACCCACCCCAAAACTTTCCCGACAAAAAAATAAAACAAACCAAGACAAGATGGCCAATACTGCCATAATATGGCCTACTATTGTGCGTGGGTGTGTGTCTTTCACATGAAATCGTTCTCTCCGCCCTTCGTCATCCAGCACTCTTTCATGCACCTGGATTGCTAGCAGGGTAGGTCTTGCCTGTCGTATATGGCATTGCATTGTCTGCTCTGCTTACTGCACTGAGCGTAGTATCTCTGTGTCGTAGTTTTGTGACCACAGAGTTGGTACCTTTTCAGGATGAAGAATCGGCACGGACACTGGGTGGGCTGGATGTCGACGGGTAGAAAGGAAGGTTTAATGTGAAGAACACCCACACCCACACAGTAGTTAGTGTCAGTGTCGATTCTTCGATCGTAGGAGAGATACCATACAAGCTCTGTGGTCACCAAACTACGACACAAGAGAAGCTACGCTTTTATTAGTAGGCAGTAAGCAGAGGAGACGGCAGCGCAACAACAATGTCATGTCACACGGCCTCAACTCGTAGTACGGGGCAGAGTTGGCAGTCTTATACCATAGCGGCGTCTTTCGCGGCGAGAGCGGGGGGGGCATCGACGTACGGACACCAAAATAATCCACAAACAAAAAAACAAAACAAAATCATGGAGCGGGTACGTCGACAACAGGCAGGTAGGCTGGTCGACAAATCCACCCTCTACTCGGTGAGCGGTGGACGGCCACAGAGGGGAGACCATCATTACCAGTGGCCGTAAAACTGCCCGCGCAGGCGAACTTCTCACACGTGCCCGCATAAAAGTATGCTGTTTCTACTGAGGTAGCGTTTTGTGACGAAACCCTAAGGTATTCGTTCCGGACGATGAGCATATTCTTGGCTTCGACTAACCGCGGCCACCACCCCGACCCGGACCTCTAACGAGAGGCATGCCTGGTTGGTGTGCCACCTGGTCGTTGTGCTTGGAAAGGCTCCATTTTCAATGCGGGCACGCCTAAGGAAGGGTGTGCCCGCGCGGGCAGTTTTACGCGAGCTCCATCATTACCATTCATCAGTAACATAAAATGTTTCGATACCGGCCCGCAAACAGACTAAATAACCATCGAAATAGATAGTTGGGGTCGAACCAATCAAATCATCGGCTGGGCCGGAGGCGGGACTACGAAGAGACCATCGTCGCCATTTATTTGCTTACCGTCAGTCGGAACGCAATGGTTGACAAATCAATAATAAGCAGAGACCAATAACAGGGAATACGGGAATACCGGTCAACAGGCAGTGGACATGTGGTGGTTGACACGCAATAATTAATAATGAGCAAACCAGAAGTCTGGCAAGGAAATGGCGGACACGCCATGATTAACAGACCAGAACATTGGGAATGTCTCGACACGTGTGGTAATGAACATACCAAAACGTCTCGGGGGAATGGCTGACACGCAGTGTGACCAGACTGATGAATTGGTATTAATTGTCGTCCAACCGATTTGTTGGCATCATACTCTCGCCCAACCAACCAATAGATCACTGGCAAAAAAAACTCCATCTAAGTAACCAACCAATCGTTGGCATGCATTCAATCAAAGTCAACATCACTGGCATCCACCCAACCGACCAACCAATCGTTGGTGTCCAACTCTCAGTACGCGAAAATTGGTATCCAATTACCGGTAACGACCGTAGGCTTGGTACCCGCGACGATGACAAAAAAGAAAAGCGCGTACGTAGGCATAATGACTTCGTCATGAGGCTATATGGTACGATGAAAAACAAAGGGGAAACAATTCAGCACACATCACAAAGGCACGGGACACTCGCAGGGAGCCGACTCCTCCTCCCTCCCCGCACCCCCACGCTACCCACCCCTGGCGGTCTCGACTCCGACTCCCAGTCCGCGCACACGGTGACCCCCCCCCCCCCCCCCCCCCCCCCCCCCCCCCCCCCCCCCCCCCCGGGGGCCCCCCCCCCCCCCCCCGTAACCATGCGACTCGCCGAACACCTCACGGCGCTTTGCGCTTGGTGCAATCAATGTCTGCCTGGTCGGTGAAAACCCGACATGCTCCGTCCCGACATTGTAGGGATACGAGGGTCTACGGTCATACGACTACAGCCATGCATGGATATCGAGCACACCCCCCCCCCCTCCCCCCTCAAGAGAACGCGTGTAAAAAAATACTACCGCTTTTGCTATCGTGTGAACGCTATAGAGCGTGCGAGCACTTGAACAAAAAACGGTTTTCAGCTCACAAAAAAGACATACCACTACTCACTCTGTCCGTAAATGAAATGAACGGTACATGTTAGTATCGATACCCAAAACGGCTCTTATATTTCCGGACACGGTGGTATAATGCACCACCGGGGGTATGGTAAAAATATAAAATAAAATAAAACACACACCAGGCAAAAAAAACAGGGAAGGGCACCTCGCAGCGCACAGTCAAGAACGGAACACGATACTCGCCACTCGGATCGGAAATATCAGGGACGTTTAGACGAGACCACGAAATCACCAAACGCACCAGATGTTTTCGATAAGACTGATGGAAGCACCAGGTATATCGTCTGATCACGTGCCAGCTCGACGCGGGGGAACGACACTGCGACAAAACCGGATCGGCCGCGAGGTCGCAGCAGTAGTCCTCCTGCCCGTCAATTCACCCACCGGCCTTCCTGGACGGAGACATGAAGCACCATGTGGAATACATATTCATACCCAAACGGTTTTTGAATATTTCCACCCAGAACGGTGTTCACCATACACACGTAAAAAATGTCTTGCCAACAAATGTACCCCCGGCATAAAAACACGACAAAATCCCCGAATGAAGCAGCCAAATATTAACCTCCGTGTAGTACAAAGCTCCCACGTTTTTGAGGGAACGAACTACTTGAATTTAGAATAGAACCAATTTTCGCTACGTAGTAGCAAAAACTCAAGAAGACAAGAAAGCCGCCAAACAACCCCAAGTCCCCGCCGCTACCACGCCTCTCGCCCGGTGACGCGCCTGCCTGCCTGCCGGGCAGATAAGCTTCGTCCCCTCACCCCCCTCCCCCGACCCACACACGGCACCAAGAATAATCAAAACGTATCGCAGCAGGTACGTACGAAAGATGTTTTATGCACCGAAATAAAAATGTAAGCCATCTACTACGAGAAGCGCTCTAGTCTCGCTTACCTCCGACCCAAGTATAGTGAACTTCACTGTCGACCCACTCCCCCTACCTCCTCCCCCTCCTCCTCCTCTTCCACCTCCCCCCTACCCGCATCCCCACCCACCCATGTCTGTCACCACTCCGACGCCCACCCCGCGCACGCTGTGACTTCCGTCTTCGTGACCCCCCCCCTCCCCCTCCAGAATACGGCCAAGCATGACATGAGTACACCCCCCCCCCTCAAGATATCACACGTAAAGTACTACCGCTCCTGCTGCTTGCTGCTGCCAATCGTGCGAACGTTAAGCGTGCGAAGGCTCTTCAAAAGCGGTCCTCAACACACACCAGAAACGTACCACTCACTCTGTCCGTGAAAGTAAGGACCGTGTTTTGCCAATATTGATACCAAAACGGTTCTTACATTTTCGGACATGAGTGGCATACTATATATACTACCGGGTTGAGGTAGAAATCAAATAAAAAATCAACGTAAAATATATCAAGACACAAAAAGGGAAAGATGCACCTCTCGCACGCGCGGTCAACGGGCAACCCTGAAAAAGGAAGGGCACCCCCCGCACGCGATCAACGGACACAAAAAAAAAAACAAGAAAAAACAAGAAAAGCGCATCTCGCACGCTCGTCAACGGACACGCCATCTACCAATCTGACCGAAAACATCATGGGACGCTTAGATGACTCACAAAAAACGATAAAAATATCATCACATATTTACGTCAATACTGATATATACGAATATCATCGTCCGATCACGCGCAAGCAGGAAACGGGGGGTGCCTCTGCGAAAACTAAACGGCCAGGCCCCCGAGGGATTAAAGATTAACTCTTGCCAATCGTTTACCCACATAAATCCTTCAGGATGGAAACGTAAGCACCGTGTGGACTACGTGTGTATGCCCCAACGATGCTTATATTTCCACCCAGAGTGGTACCGTATACTGTGATCAAGATAGCATACCCCCCCTGGGGGTATACTTTTTCGGAGCCGATTTTTCCCAGCATTTACGGGCGGCTCGTCGCAACGAAAACGGTGTTTTATTTTCGTACGATTTCGTCGAAACATTCCCGCGGACGCATCGCTCGGCGCCTGCACCCTGAGAAACTAGCACCGTCGTCCGAGGGGGTGTGTTACCGTATCACCCCGGGTGATACGGTATAGCATACACCAAGNTTTTTTTTTCTTTTCATTTTGTCATGCTTTTGTTTGGTTGCTTGATTGTTGATTTGCTTCAGTATGTTTACTTTCTATTATTTTTCCTTTTCGCTTTTTTCTTTCTTTTCTCTTTTTTTCTCTTGCATGCACCTGGATTGCTAGCAGGGTAGGTCTTGCCTGTCGTATATGGCATTGCATTGTCTGCTCTGCTTACTGCACTGAGCGTAGTATCTCTGTGTCGTAGTTTTGTGACCACAGAGTTGGTACCTTTTCAGGATGAAGAATCGGCACGGACACTGGGTGGGCTGGATGTCGACGGGTAGAAAGGAAGGTTTAATGTGAAGAACACACACACCCACACAGTAGTTAGTGTCAGTGTCGATTCTTCGATCGTAGGAGAGATACCATACAAGCTCTGTGGTCACCAAACTACGACACAAGAGAAGCTACGCTTTTATTAGTAGGCAGTAAGCAGAGGAGACGGCAGCGCAACAACAATGTCATGTCACACGGCCTCAACTCGTAGTACGGGGCAGAGTTGGCAGTCTTATACCATAGCGGCGTCTTTCGCGGCGAGAGCGGGGGGGGCATCGACGTACGGACACCGAAATAATCCACAAACAAAAAAACAAAACAAAATCATGGAGCGGGTACGTCGACAACAGGCAGGTAGGCTGGTCGATAAATCCACCCTCTACTCGGTGAGCGGTGGACGGCCACAGAGGGGAGACCATCATTACCAGTGGCCGTAAAACTGCCCGCGCAGGCGAACTTCTCACACGTGCCCGCATAAAAGTATGCTGTTTCTACTGAGGTAGCGTTTTGTGACGAAACCCTAAGGTATTCATTCCGGACGATGAGCATATTCTTGGCTTCGACTAACCGCGGCCACCACCCCGACCCGGACCTCTAACGAGAGGCATGCCTGGTTGGTGTGCCACCTGGTCGTTGTGCTTGGAAAGGCTCCATTTTCAATGCGGGCACGCCTAAGGAAGGGTGTGCCCGCGCGGGCAGTTTTACGCGAGCTCCATCATTACCATTCATCAGTAACATAAAATGTTTCGATACCGGCCCGCAAACAGACTAAATAACCATCGAAATAGATAGTTGGGGTCGAACCAATCAAATCATCGGCTGGGCCGGAGGCGGGACTACGAAGAGACCATCGTCGCCATTTATTTGCTTACCGTCAGTCGGAACGCAATGGTTGACAAATCAATAATAAGCAGAGACCAATAACAGGGAATACGGGAATACCGGTCAACAGGCAGTGGACATGTGGTGGTTGACACGCAATAATTAATAATGAGCAAACCAGAAGTCTGGCAAGGAAATGGCGGACACGCCATGATTAACAGACCAGAACATTGGGAATGTCTCGACACGTGTGGTAATGAACATACCAAAACGTCTCGGGGGAATGGCTGACACGCAGTGTGACCAGACTGATGAATTGGTATTAATTGTCGTCCAACCGATTTGTTGGCATCATACTCTCGCCCAACCAACCAATAGATCACTGGCAAAAAAAACTCCATCTAAGTAACCAACCAATCGTTGGCATGCATTCAATCAAAGTCAACATCACTGGCATCCACCCAACCGACCAACCAATCGTTGGTGTCCAACTCTCAGTACGCGAAAATTGGTATCCAATTACCGGTAACGACCGTAGGCTTGGTACCCGCGACGATGACAAAAAAGAAAAGCGCGTACGTAGGCATAATGACTTCGTCATGAGGCTATATGGTACGATGAAAAACAAAGGGGAAACAATTCAGCACACATCACAAAGGCACGGGACACTCGCAGGGAGCCGACTCCTCCTCCCTCCCCGCACCCCCACGCTACCCACCCCTGGCGGTCTCGACTCCGACTCCCAGTCCGCGCACACGGTGACCCCCCCCCCCCCCCCCCCCCCCCCCCCCCCCCCCCCCCCCCCCCCGGGGGCCCCCCCCCCCCCCCCCGTAACCATGCGACTCGCCGAACACCTCACGGCGCTTTGCGCTTGGTGCAATCAATGTCTGCCTGGTCGGTGAAAACCCGACATGCTCCGTCCCGACATTGTAGGGATACGAGGGTCTACGGTCATACGACTACAGCCATGCATGGATATCGAGCACACACCCCCCCCCTCCCCCCTCAAGAGAACGCGTGTAAAAAAATACTACCGCTTTTGCTATCGTGTGAACGCTATAGAGCGTGCGAGCACTTGAACAAAAAACGGTTTTCAGCT
>MEHQ01001025.1:27729-36584 GCA_008828725.1 Saccharina japonica
TCTCGTCGCTGTTTAGCCGTTCGATGCTGGTGTTGATGCTGGTACCGATGCTGGTGTTGGTGCTGGTGTTGATGCTGGTGTTGATGCTGGTGTTGGTGCTAGTGCTGTTGGTGCCAGTATTGATGCTGGGGGCCTCTTGCTGATCAGAACGAAAAGGTTTCCCCCCCCCTCCCCCTGTTGATCTGCACGACACGATTGCGACGGCAACGACGGCAGCGGAGGTGGAGGTGGCGGTGGTGGTGTTGGCGGTGGCAGTAGAGTCGGTGGTAGTAGAGGCGGTGGTGGCGGCAACGGCGGCGGTTTGTAATAGCTCGTAGCGTGAAATCTTATGACTCTCTCCTTCCTCGCACGGCGTAAAACAAAAAAAAAGAGACGGGAAGTCGGTACGCTTTCGGCTGACGTCTGCTACGGACGCTTTCGCGGGGTGTTTTGCGGCACCACAAAAGGAAGGGCAGCATGGGAAACTTTTGTGTCCGTACTATATACGAGTATAAACAGTGGTATGGGTTTCTGGTGCTGGAGGTGCTGTTGCTGCCATACGTGACGGCCACGCACGTACGTTGGGGTTCTCGATCTCCAGCAGTCTTTATCGGCACGGAAGCTTTTTATCGTCTAGCACGCTCCTTGCTGTATCCATGGAGGGGATGCCCACCAAATTTACCACATCCGCAACAGCCCGCGGGATGTTCGTACAAAATACGTAGCCCGTCGCAGGCTGTTTAGCACCTGCCTGGCTTGACGTCACTCGGTTGATTGGCTGAACGCACTGGAAATTATACCAGTAGCAAATCTGCTTGGCATGCACACAAAAAAAGGAGCGGTATTGGGGCAGAGGAGAAAACGGACAATAATTAAGAACCGGCAGAAAACAGCAAAGAAACGCGTGATACCAGCAAAAAAAATAGCAGACCAGAAAATAAGTGGGGGCTGAATCGTGCGGTAGAAGTCCCATCCCGCCCGGCACGCGTGAAAAGGGTGGCGCGAGACTGACGATCATGTCAAACACAAGAGTTTTCGGAAAACGTTTTAATTCCATACCCGCCAGACCTTTTGAGTACCGCTTTATTGCTATGAGCACCGTTCTTCCAAACTCTGGAAAAACCTCGAAAACACACACTTAACCCATTATTAAGAACTGGTGCCACGTATTTGGGGACAAACTACTTGGAATTAGTGTGGGATCATGTTTTCAGTTCTGAATGGGTTACATGGGGCAGATGTTGGGGCAAAGATCGGCTTGAGAAAAACTCAGCGAAATGTTGAATTCGAAGCGGCGAGATTCCGAGTCCTCGGCAGACATCGATCGACGAAACTAACGACTGCGTCATGAGCTCTGAATGGGGCGCGCTCGTTATACGTAGGGGCTGCGACCCGCCCTAGGGCCACCGTGTTCCCACAATAGACCGGTAATATGTGGCGGGGACTGGCCAGGCGTTTGATAAAAAAAACAAATTGGCCGCCAGCGTGTAGAAAACACAACAAAAAAAATCTCGGATCCCTCTCGGATGGCACAAAATATCGTTTTTTTGGGGGGTTTGAGAGAAGAGGGTAGGACGCCACCGGCAAGCTCTCGCCCCCTAAACCTCGAATCCACCTGATCTCTTGGAGGCCGTCATCTAGTTCGTTGGCATTTACCGACACCGAGCGGGTTGGCCGTGGGTTGAGTCCATGTCGAGATCGAAGGTCTATCGTCGCATGAGCTGAGTTTTCATAGCGTGTTGACAATTTACAACGAGAAACAAACAAAAAAACTGCACCGCGTGCAGCCGCGCGAAAAAACGATAAGAAATAATCGAAGATTTCCCCGCAGCCTTTGTTTCCACAGCGGCGGTACGAGAATATCTATCTTCAGCCGTTTCCTTGAAAGCAACATTTTCGAAACCAAACTTTTGAAACATGGTGTTTCCATTGTCATCGGTCTTTTACAGAGTAGTACCTTTCGTACCAGATACACATTACCAAGTATATCCTTTGTGTACGCAGCACTACTGGGGATTAAAAGATGTAGCATATGCCGAGACTTGTAGTTAACCCATTCAGAACTGAAAACAAATCCCACACTAATTCCAAGTATTTTTTCCCAAATTCGTGGGACCAGTTCTTAAGGGGTTGAGGTTTAAAATAATCTTGTTCCTGTTTGTTGGTCGTTTATGCGATGTTTTTTGTTGTTGTATTTTTTAAATGAGGCCTTCTGAGGCTAATGTTTCCCAAACCGATGGGTGCGTGTCTGTAGCCGCACAACAAAATAGGAGTTTTTGCCCCCGCACACGGAGTCTATTGCGATGCGCCCCGGGTCGGAAGAACAAGCAAAAGACAAGGGGAACACTCTTTTTCAGCCGATCTCGTGGAAATCCGTCAAGAGTTCGCGCCGAGGAAAAAGCTCTGCTACGAGGGCGGGCCGCTTTTACTAGCCTGGGGCCTGGTGGTATACGTGTACCCGTACATGCTGTACAGTAGCACAAACAAATAACCCTGCCGCAGTTTAGCTGCTCGGAACCTCTACATGCAGCGCTTGTCACACAGCGGTTACGCGGCATGTGGCCACCGAGGACAAGGGTGGGCACGCCTGACCCCCGTCCGCGGCTACGTGCAGCAGCTCGCAAAAAATCGTGGGCCGTTAAAGGGAGCTCTACGTACACAGGAGTAGCGTTGGTATTCAACAAAAATAATCATGATTAATCACGTTTTCAAACGGTGATTATTTTAATCATAATCATGATTATTTTTCCGTGATTATTTGATTGTCTCAATACTAATCATGATTAATCAACCAACTTAAATTTTGTGATTATTGTGGATTATTTGTCGTAAAAAAACGATGTTGCTGCTTCGTGTTAACAGCGCAAGGGCGCTGCAGCATGCTGTACGCCTCCGTCAGCGTGGCACGGACAATAGAGGCCGCCCTGCTGGTTGTCGTGGGTACGCGGATGGCGTGTGTGTTTGCAGAAGCAGTGCGTAACGTTTTTTCTCGCATGCGAAACAAAAAAACAGGGAGGTACCCCCTACGACCAACGACAAGGAAGAACACAAAATAAAGCGTTTGAATACATACAAGTTGGTTGCAGCGAGAACAGGAACTTTTCCGCTTCAAATTTTGGCGCAGTAATTGAAAAAGAGTTGGAAACGAAATTTGTTAGGGCTGTTCTTCGCGACGACCTTACGAAAAAACGACATGTTGGCCTTTTTTTGTTCAAACTTTTTTTTTTGTTAACCCTTTTAGGACTGCAGACCCGTTTTGGGGACAATCCACTCTAATTCTAAGTAATTTGTCCCCAAAACGGGACTCCAGTCCTGTAAGGATTAAGGAGGTGCATTTCACAGATGCTCCGGGTATACTCGATACTCCGAGTATACTCGGGGTATCGAGTATTTTTGGTACTCCGAGTACTGAAAGTATTAGAGTACGGGTGGCCTAAATACTCGGAGTACTTGGAGTATGAGCAGTACTGAAGGCCCAAATACTCCGAGTACTGGGAGTATGAGCAGTATTTACCCTCGACTACAAGCAGTAGTCCAAGTACAAACATCTAAATGACTCGGAGTACTCCGAGTATCGAGAGTATTGAACACCGAAATACTGCGAGTACCCAAAGTACCTGAAGTATTTAATCTCTAAAATACTCTAGTTATACTTCCAGATATTGGGAGCATCTGTGAATTTTGAAAAGCTATAAACGCCAGTCACATGCTCCCAGAACCTGGGAGGAATGACGGCCGAGTCTTTAAAATGACGCAAAGATGCTCCAAATATACTTCACACTCCGAGTATACCCCGAGTATCGAGTACATTTCGTACTCCGAGTACTGAGAGTATTAGAGTACTGGCGGCCTGAATACTCGGAGTATTTGGAGTATGAGCAGCATTGAAGCCCCAAATACTGCGAGTACAAGGAGTACCCGCAGTATCGGACCCCGAAATACTCCGAGTACAAGCAGTATCGAGAGTGTTCATACCCGATTTACTCCAAGCACGAGCAGTATCCCGCAGTATCGAACCCCGAAATACTCCGAGTGCGCGAAGTACCAAAAGCATTTTATCTCCAATACTCCTTACTTTGCTCCAAGGTACTCGGAGCAGTTGTGGTGCATTTTAACGTTGTAACCTTTCGTTTTTCGACAACTTTGACCCAAAATTACAAAATTGCGGCAGAACAAAAAAAAAGAAGTTAAAAAGGCACTTTTTTCAACAAGTTTTCGTACGCTTATAAAGCACACACTCCTGCCAAATTTTGTTTTTTTACTCTTCTTGGACCAGGGCGCGAAAAAGGTGATTTCCCGTGAAAGTAAATGACTCCCCTAGGGTTTCCAATTAGTTCGATACATTGTTCTAGTACTTTAACAGGCGTTTCTTAAAACAGCGTTGTCCAGCTCGCAGAAAAACAAAAGTGACACGCACCGCTTCCCCTTGTGTTTAGCGATCAAAGCAGCACATCTAGCATCGAATTATTCGACGTATTGATCGATTTATGGCCTGAAGAACAATCGTATGGGTTTTAGTGTTGAACTATGCAACAACGCCTCCGCAAGTAATACGAATAATCCCCATATATCACGAACTATAATACAGCCTGCACGCCGAAACCAGCTTCACCGATGTGTTCCCTTTGTTGATGCGATCACGTAGATATGCCCGATTGCAGAAGGCACGACTGCCGTGGATATGGCTGCTCCTGTAGCTGGGTGCTGGGTGTTCTGTTGTCTCGTGGCGCGGTGGCCGTCACTATTATCCCGGCATGATAACGCCTTCCAATTCTCTATAAATAACCAAATAATCATGATTAATCAATCAACTTTTGTTTTCCTGATTTAATCACGACCAGTTGATTATAATCAAATAATCATGATTAATCAAGTCAAAAACACCAGAAAAAATAAATAATCAAATCAAGGCCGTTTTTAAGTTGATTACCAACGCTATATGGGAGTGGCTCCATCATCCCAGGGGTGTTTGACAAAACAAATCGCCTCGTTATTTTTATTTTTAGTTCCATCCCATTTACGATTATCTTCGCACTTTTGTCCCTCTCTCTCCATAGTCGTAACTCAGATCCGGGGTCACAAAGCAGGCTCTTCTCCCTCCTCCCCACTACGGTTCGTGCCTTGATTTTTATCGCGCAGAGGGTTCAGCATTCCCAACGCTCGTCGATTTTCATCGAATTTTGCTAACTTACGCTCGCGCGCTTTCCGCTAGTCAAGATATTGTTTTGCAAGAAAAAGTTCTTACGAGCATGCATTCGGGGGGGGCTCGAACTCACGACCTTGACTCTAACAGGGACGAGATTCACCTGTCATTCCACCGGGGACGCCGATTATGTATGAGCAAATGGTTGTTTTACTTGTCAACAAAAACTGCTTTTGTTCGGAGAAACCAGCAACGCAAGACACGAGGAGAGACGTCGGACGTGTTCAGCTTGCGGCCCACAGGGACCCCAAGCAGCTAACAGCACACCCAGCGCGCTCGAATACGTTATCTCGACCTAACTCGTCCGAGACTTTTCCCGCCGTGGTTTCGGCGGCGAAGGTTCTGTAGTCGCTGGCTCTCGAAAGTCGAAAGCGAGCAAGCAGCCTTTACCGTGTTTTTAACCCACCAATCGTACCAGAAAAAAAACCCCTCAATATATTGCTATTTTTGTGGCGGTCCGCAAATGTTTTTATCAGATTGTCCAAACGCGCAGCGAAGCCGCGCTCGGGTAGCGGGGCCTGAGCCTAAACTAGGGTTGGGGTTAGGCCTATGGTTGGGGCGGGTCGACACCTTCTCGTGATTTGTCAACAAGAACAAACATCCAAAAACACGTAAAGCCAGTAAAAAATCATACCAGGTACTAAATTTGGTACTTTATTTGGTACGATTTATGGGTTGAAGAACGGTGAAGGCTCCGAAAGCGAAAACTCGATTGTGGAATGTGGAAAGTTGGAGACTCCTCTCCAACCATTAATGATGTGAGGTAGAGCCTAGCAGCACAGCAGCACTACGAACAGCACAACACCAGACGGAATCCGACTGCCACACGTGTAACTACCGTGAACCAACGCAGTCGTCTTCCTTGTATGCCTGCCCCTGTCCGCAGCTACTACTGTACTTGTGAGACTGATATCTGGAAGTGGAAATCATCATGTGACATCCCTTCAAGCTCGCCGAATCAGCAGCAGGTGTGAGTAGAGCGGTCAATTTGGCCTTATGCACACTGACAACAACTGTTATTAACAAGTACACGTATTATATATACAAGCTTCCATTAAATACAAAAAGAAGAAGAAAAAAGGTCCAGTCAGTTGGCATACTTCGTCACACTCAACCATCACGGTGGAGAATAGTAAATAGGACCTACAGCACGCACTAAAGCCTACACATTCACCTATTTTTAGTAACAATATTTGGTCCTATTTACTATAGGCCCTCCGTAATAACAGTCCAGCCGAGGGTGGTCGAAAAATTATTTTTCGACACCTCACAGAATTTTTTGTTCGTTAGGGGGGGGGGTTACTAAAACCAAGTGAAAAATATGAAAATGCGGATCATTTTTTTTTTTCCATTTTCTTATTTTATCATGTGATCACAATGGTTGCAACGGTTTTCTATTCCGACCTCTGGGGGTGTGGTGTGTCGTTTTCTCTTTTTTTCCGGATGCCCCTGGTCCAGCCAATAAGAAATGCTTTATTCACAGCCCAACCCCTGTAGCATAGGATATTTAGGGCTCCTTCACGCTGGTTCGTAATCCTTCGTAATCGAATCGTTGTCGCCCTGCTTCGTAGGCCTTTCGCTCCCCACGGGAGGTGTTGAACCGTCATTTCTACCCGTCGACATTCAGCACACCCAGCGTCCATGCCGGTCCCTCGTCCTAGAGATGTATCACACAAGCTCTGTGGCCACAAACCCACGGCACAGAGATCCCTAAATTGCAGTGCAGTACATAACGAGAGAAAAGTATGCAGTGCCAGGCCATCGTACTGGATACGACAAGACACAACAATACCGTACCAGAAGGACATATAATACTTGTATCTATATTGTCAAACTACTGCTGCTGTATAATAACGTTTTCGCCTGGAGAAAAATGTTTGTATCACCTCGCCCCTGGGCCTGAACTTCGTCCACTCATACCCACTCAAGTTGCAAAGATGAGTTTCGACAAAATCCTCGATCTCACAGCTGTTATACAAGGGCTCCGCTCCGCGGGCGGCTGACGCCGCCCGCTACGCTCGCGCAAGGAAAGGGACAGGAGAGGCCTTATATGATGGAGGGTAAGCACCGACTTCAAAATGCCAAGAGCTTAATGGTGCAGCGAAGAAACGGCGGACTTGACACACATGCAAAACATGCTCGGGATGCACATTATGGCTCCATGCTTCAGGACAACAAAGCTGTATGTTCGAAAGAGAAAAGCACAGCAACACGGCTAACAGCAGCAGGACGCTGCGCTGCCTGCTGTTGTTGTGGTGGGTGCGATTTGTGCCTTTTTCGTGGGTATGTGTGGTAGTACAGCAACAACAGCAACAGCAACAACAACAACAACAACAACGACAACAGCAACAACCACAACTTCGTACTTTGTACAAGGTTCCCCTTCGGGATGTTGGTCACTTGAAATCCCAGGGGTGTCGAAAGTTGAAAAGAGATCGCACATGCTTCATAGTTTTCTTTTTGGAGCAAACCTGTGGTATATTAGACTGCTGTCTTGTGTAAAGGAAAAAATAGTACGTAGCGACGGCCATTGCTAACGAAACAAATGTCACGATATGATATCGTATCTGAGGTACAGCGGGCTCCCGGTGTTAAGAAAATTCAGTTCGGTGTCCAGGCTCAACGGCTTTACTTTGTTTCCGACGTCGATCTAACTATTTTGTGCAGGATTTGAAGTCGATCCCACACTGGTGAGCTGTGCTTCGAAGCCGAAGTTTTCTATTGTTCGTGCCAATCCAAGCTCATTTTTCTTGACACATGACAGCGATTGTGCGTCCTCCACAATATAGTAGACCACATCGATGGCATACGAAAAAAGCATCGAGATTCATTTGAGATTGCGCTGCTCGCTTCCCGTCCCATTTCAGCAAGCGGCAGCATAAAGTGGCGAGAAGCGGGAAGAGACCTCGTGCGAGTAGCCTCACACCAGTACAATATTGGGAAGAGACCTATGAATAGCACTATGTGAATCATACAATACGGAGGACCGTAGTACACATAACCAATTGATTTTTGTTTGTAAAAAAGAGGGAAATAGGTACGTAGGTTCTTGTGTGCACCGTGGGCCCTATTTACTAGTATTTACTATGGTGTATACCGTAACAGTAGCTTTATCTCGAGCGCCACGGCAAGAGTGCTTGGGGCGCCCCCCACCGCTGCCAGCTACGAATAAAGCCTCGACCATCCTCGAGGAACCGCCTGCACACGGCGGCACGAAGTTCCGTTGCTGTACTATAATAGAAGCTGAGACGACCTCGACGCGGTGTGTGGCAGACGAACTGCGGTCTGTGTCCATTGTGCTGTACACGCGCGTATCCGGCCGCACGCCCATGGTCTTACCTGGAGCCGGCAATTAAATTAAATTGGCGCGGAGCGCCAAAAATGAGGGAGCGAAGCGACCGAGGCTTTTTCTTTCCTATAGACAGGCTTCCATGGTTTTGTTACCATTCTCCTCGTAATATATACGAGTTCGTATCGTGTCTGTTTTTGTCTGAAACCACCGTGTTTTTGCACCACCGATTACGAGAGCTGTGCGTGACTGATTTGCACCAAACCGGCAACTACAGAAGCGCACGAGCTTGGGCTAACGCGTCGGACTTTTTTCGTTGCAAGTGATCTCGAATTGGTCGCGCTCTCTGTACTGCTGTGGTTTTGGTGGTTTGTTCATGGGGAC